>JAJPUD010005114.1:0-100177 GCA_023553655.1 Myrmecobius fasciatus | reverse complement strand
TATATATATATATATATATATATATATATATATATATTTGTTTTAAATTCTCTCCCCCCTGTCTCATCCCCCTCCTTGAGAAAGCAAGCAATTTGATATTGATTATAAATGTGAAGTCACAAATACATTTCTATTTTAGCTATTTTGTAAAAGAAAACACACAACATATCCAAAAGAATAAAAATAAAGAAACTTTAAAAGTATATGCTTCATTCTGCATTCAGGGTTCATCAGTTATCCCTCTGGAGGTGAATAGCAGCTTTCATCATAGGTCATTTGGATCATTTGTCATGATCTTGGACCATTGTCTTGATCAAAATAGCTAAATCTTTCATAGTTGATCATTCTCACAATATTGCTGGTACTGTGTACAATGTTCTTTTGGTTCTGCTCATTTCACTTTGTATCAGTTCATATAAATCTTCCCAGGTTCTTCTGAAACCATCTTGCTCATCAGTTCTTATAGCATAATAGAATCCCATCACAATCATATATCACAACTTGTTCAGACATTTCCTAATTGTTGGGTATCCCCTCAATTTCCAATTCTTTTCTCCCACAAAAAGAGCTCCTATAAATATTATTGTATAAATAGGTTCTTTTTCTCTTCTTTGATCTCTTTGAGATGCAGAGCTAATAGTTGTTTAAATTTTATGTTAACAGCTTTCCTTTTAATTCTTGAATCACAGAAGTAGACCAAAACAAGACAAAACAAACAAAAAACCAAAAGAAAAATAATCCTCTTTCACTTAATTTATTCTATTATACTTTCCAATTTCTCCTAAACTTCCTGTGTACAATCTCTTCTCTTTTCTAGGGACCTTCTTGGTGTTATTGAGGAATTATTATCTTTTGTGTTTTATTAAACATCAAGAAACATTTATTTGGCACCTACTATGCTTTAGGCAGTGTGCTAGATTCTACAGATATGAAGAAAAATCAACCATAGTCTTTATTTTCAATGAGCTTACATTCTAATAGAGGAGGCAATATGCAAATAACTAGGTAATGCATGATATGTACAGAACAGATGGAAATTAGCCTTAGAGAGAAAGGTTATTAGAATCTGAGGTAATGATGTGAACTCCAAAAAATCTCATTTGGTCTCCATTATGAAGAACAACATAAATGCAGAAACAAGCCCATCCTATTCTTATTATCAACTATAACCTCATACAAAAGGAGGTTAATTTCCTGGGACTGTCTTGTTAGCATTTCTAAGACAAACTCAATTGCCTCATTATGCATCATACAATTTAATAGACAAAATATGCAAGCAAATTTGTTCTTCACTAGGTCTCTCCTTGGCCCCTTTCTAATTCCTCCACAACTCTTCTCTAATTCCTCTCTAACTTCTTAGAACTTGTCCTAATCTCCTCCTCCTTTTCTTTCTGATTTTTTAAAAAGCCACATTACCCAAACCTTGCCACAAAATAATTCTTGTATTTCATCAATGACTTTTTCATGACAATAAAAGGAACTCTCTGGCTTAGAGAATGCCTTTGTGAGTTCTTCACATTTATAACTGCTCTCCCATTTCCTGCTACTTCATCACTAATACTTACTTGAGCTTAAAGGAAATCAGGGATTCTAATAATCATAAATTAGCAGGAAAAACATTCTTGGCATGGAGGACAGCCTAGGCCAAGTTATAGACAAGGGAAATGTAATATCCTGTATGTGGAATAGCGAATAAGTCAAATATGTTTGGACTATAGAACATATGGAAAGGAATAATAAAAAAAAATGGGAGAACTATAAAGATGTCAGATTGTAAAGAGCTTTAAATACTGAAAAGAGAATTTTTTATTTTATATTACAGGTAATAGGGAGCCACTGAAATTCATGAAGGAGGAGGTAACATAGTCAGACTTAGACTTTAGGACCATTACTTTGTCAGTTGAGTTATATTTGGATTTGAGTGAGAAAGGGAGACTAGCCAGAAGATTTTTCTTTTTGATAGTCTAGGCATAAAGTAGAGAGAATTAATATTAGAGTAGCAGTTGTATGAGAGGTTGTTGTGAAGTTGACAACAAATTAGATATTTAAGGTAAGTAGCACTTGGGAAACTTTAGTGAAGCATTCCATTGCCTTGACTAAAGGGAACATACAGCATACCGTAAACAGACTTTCAATTTACAGTTTCAAGTTAAGTTACAAGTTAAGTACAAGTTAACATTGAGGTTGAGAGTCTGGGAGGATGGTCCTGTCTTTAAACACTAGTAATACAAGTAATAGGGAAATTCAGAAGAGAAGAGAGTTTGGGTTGGAAAGATAATTTCAAACACATTAAATTTTAGAGAACTATTCTATTGGACATCCAACTCCTGCCAAAAATATAGGACCATCTCTTAGGAGGATGACTAGGGTTGTAAATATAGATCTGGGAAGTCAAACAATAAATAAAAAAGCATGAAGGCATCTGAGAAAAGATAATTAAACATAGCTTCTCCTTCATGTTAGAGAGACTGCTAGAATATATTATACAAATTGGAAAATTAACCTGGAAAAACTTGATTTGTAAGTAGAACTTTTAAATTGGCAGATCTCTGATGTCTAATCAAACTACCTCATTTTTAATGAGGTAGACTTATTATTAATGGGTCTGCTGAGGGCTGAGGAGGGATAGGAAAAATTTCTCATGGGAGAGACAGGAGGGGAGAAAGTTGGATTTAGGGAATACTAGCAATTAGATTAAGTTAGGTAAGAAAAGGATAAATGAATATATGTTTGGGTGCATGGCAGATTAGAAATGCACTAAAAGGAGATGGGAAGAAAGGAGAAAAAAAAAACGTTCTTTCGTGAAAACGTTGGGAATTTCCCCAAATGTTTAGTGATATATGCAAAGAATGCTTAAGTTTCTGGAGGGTCTAGTGGGTGACCAGACTATATTGAACAACAAACCTTGTGAGGTTTTGCCATCTTGTTTAATACTCACGCTTAAGAAAGACAAAAGGAAAAAATGAGAAAAAAAAATTCACTGACTCAGTCACCAAACAGCATCAATATGTGAATTCCATGAAACTTTAGACAACTCCTAGCACTTGGGAAACTTTAGTGAAGCATTCCATTGCCTTGACTAAAGGGAACATACAGCATACTGTAAACAGACTTTCAATTTACAGTTTCAAGAGAAATAGCTGTAGGCATAGATATTGCTCAGAGCAGCCCTGGGAGCCCCAGGGAAAGAGAAATCCCTTTTCCCTCCACAAATGGAGATCTCTGTACTTTTTCAAAATTAATATGATTTTTTTGGTAATTAATATAAGATACATTTTGCTTCCCAGCTCAGAATTTAAACTTATACCCTGGAACCAGTAAACATTTACAAGTCTATTCTATTGTTGTTGTTTCCATCCTTCTTTCTTGAAGAGGACCAATGACATCAGGAGGATGACAGAACTATGTAAAGTCATCAAACTCACTCTCTTCTTCATGGTCATCTGAGTCCAGTGGCAGGATATAGATCAGAACAACTGACAATGGCCCCAGATGCAGTGGGAGACCTTGGCTTTTTTAAGCTAAGGTCTTTCCCAGGTCTCAGGTTGTTTGAGGCAACATGCATTTAGTGATTAAAGGCTAGGTAAGAGTTGGGGCAAAAGAGGGTCTCGGTTGATTTCTCAAAAGACTCAATCTGGAAGGGAAGGACTCTCAGACTTTCTGATTAGAGTAGACTATTTACACTATTTATTTACACTCACTCTAAGACACCAAAATCCTAACAAAGAGCAAGTGAGGTTTGGGCTGGTACCTATTATTAGCTAATTAATGAGAAGCAGAATGATTTGCATTTAAAGATAATTATCAAATATCTACACTTGAATCC
The DNA here is from genome assembly GCA_023553655.1 of Myrmecobius fasciatus. NCBI lineage: Eukaryota > Metazoa > Chordata > Mammalia > Dasyuromorphia > Myrmecobiidae > Myrmecobius > Myrmecobius fasciatus. Next base: position 96,351 of record JAJPUD010005114.1, on the reverse strand, counting down.
TGATGAGCTTTATCAAGACTGGTTTACCAAAGTTATATTTCAAGAAATCATAAACAAAAAAACTATATGCAACAAAAGAGATAATTGTTCCAGTTTAAAAAAAATAATAAAACAATGATAGAATAAATAAAAAGGGAAGAACAAAAATCTAGTTCCAAAACCCAAGATATCTTGTATAGTATAAGCAATCAAAATTTTTATTCCTTTGGACAGAGCACCCACTTATAAGGATATGCTTCCATATATATATATATATATATGTATATATATATATATATACATATATATATGGAGAGAGAGAGAGAGAAAAAAAGAGAGAGAGAGAGAGAGAGAGAGAGACAGAGAGAGAGAGACAGAGAGAGAGACAGAGAGAGAGAGAGAGAGAGAGAGAGAGAGAGAGAGAGAGAGAGAGAACAGGAGTCTTGCTCTATTAAGTTTCTCATGTCTAGTCGATTATTTAAGACTTATCAAAGCTAGAGGAAGTCTCAAAAAAATCACAAGGTTTCTCCTTCTACATCTGGGTAAAACTGTTCCAGAACGATGGTGCCTATTTCTTTAAAATGTGTTTAGGGGAGTAGTTGATTGTATTTTTCTGAAATTCATTACATCAACTCAATATTTATCCATATGCTAATTACTGTCTATTTGACAGTGGGCAAATCACTACTATTCTGGGCTTCAGTTTTGCCATCTATAAGAAGGAAGGAAAGAAATAAACATTTGTCAAGCAGTTTCTTTTTTAAGTGCTTTACAAATATGCTCTCCTTTAATGCTCACAGCAGCCCAAGTAGGCAGGTAGGTGCTTAATTGTAATTATTTCCATTTTATATTGAGAAAATTGAGGCAGACAGAGATTGTGGCTTGTCTAGTCACACAAGAAGTATCTGAGGCTGTATTTGAACTCAGGCTTTCCTGTCTCCAGGTGGCTCTGGCCACCTGGATTCAATAATGATTATTGACATTTATATATTACTTTATTATTATTACTATTTTATTATTACTATTTTATTATTTTGCAAAATCCTTTCCATACATTGTTTTATTTATGCTTCACAACAAATCCAATGGGATGACCACTATTACTTCCAGTTTACAAATGAATTAGAGCTACTTATTGATACCCAAATCTCTTCAAATCTTTTTCCTTTTTCCTCACAAAACTTCATTGGATCAGTTCCTGTAAGACTCTTTTTGCCATCTTTGCTTCTTGCTTCAGTTGTGAGTCCAGTTGAACATTTTATTCTATTGTGGACTCCTCTGGCATTGGAAATAGAAGACTCCTCTTACAGGGTCTATGTGTTGAAAGCATTCCAGAAAATATGAGGCACTGGACAGGACAGTTAGGTGGCACAGTGAAGTAGAATGTCTGGCTTGCAATCAGGGAGACCTGAGTTCAAATCTAGCCTTAGAAACTTACCAACTCTGTGTTTTAGGCAAGTCACTTGACCCTGTTTATTTCAGTTTTCTCATGTGCAAAATTAGTTGGAGAAGGAAATGGCAAACCACTGCAGTGTCTTTTCCAAAAAAAAAACCCAAAACCAAAAACAAAAAAAACAACAAACAAACAAAACCCAAATGAGATCACGAAGAGTCAGACAAAACTGAAAAATGACTAAACAACAAATTATTGAACAAGTGTAAAATGTAAGTGAATAAGAACTACATCTGTAATTTCATGGAGATAGAGAATTGCCATGATATTTGATATCTTCCCAGTACTAATTCACCAATTAGCTTTTCTGAAAGGATAATCACTGAGAAGATAAAGAAAAACAAATATAGCATCTCCCCAAAGTCTGGGACACATTTTCACACAACTATGTATGGAGCTATCTATGAATGGAGACTCAAACTTAAGAACAAAGGTTGAAAAAGGAGCAACTCATTGTTCTTGGATGGCTGGAAATCCTATTCTTCCCTTATGCAGTCTTCATGAAATTCCCTTTTTGTATAGGTTTCTCCCAGGCTTCTTGTAAAATTTTAGGGCTGCCTTTCCACAAAGAACCTAGGTTGTCCTTGATTCCCACTTCAGATGCTTTCCTGAGCCATTGCTGCTTGGAGACACTGGTGGAATGCCAATGGGAAGTCCAAATCTTTTGACTTTTCAAAGTTCACAGTACCATCCTCTAGTCAAGGGCTTCATCCACCCACCTTCAAGTAGTTGTCTCTCAGGATCTTAGCTGAAGCTACTTCACAATGAGACTGGCCAGCTATTGGAATGCTGGATTCCAGTTGACTTTTTGTTTTTATCCAAGTGCCATGATGTGACCAATGCTCCTTAACCAAACACAAGACCTTTTCTGTGAAATCTTATTTTCTTTTATCAAATGACTCAAAAGCATTTTATTTTTCCTTTGACTGATTAAATGCATCTAATTTGTGACTTAATAGATGGATTCAGTAGAGAAATTTGGACTATGTAATTAATGAGGTAGGGACATGAAATACTCTTCTAACTTAGCTGATAAGTGTTTATAACTGTTTGAATCAAGGTCATCCTGATATAAAATCTACTACCTTTCATGATTGTGGGTATAGGAAACCAGTTCATTCCATGTTATGATGAAGATTTACTTCATTGTTTAAGTGTCCAGGCAATGACCTTTTTAAATTCTGTTGTTTGGATGCATATAACAGGAACTTTTATTAATTCTGGCTGTACCCATCTGAATCTTTCAAATAATTCTCACGGAATTATATGATGCAATATGCTAAATATTTGGTGGAAACAGATATGATTCTAAGCATATGTTTTATAAACATTATTAAATCATTTTCTGAAATGTTAACTTGATAAACTAAACTACTACTTTACTTTTTCTATAAGTTTATGTTAAAAATACTACAAGGGCAAAAAAAGTACACAGATAATAAATTATAACAGTGTTTCTTTGATTTTAATAATATCAAATGAGATAAAGTATGCAAAATGTAAGAACTATTATTATTTCTGATGCTGCCTGATGGTGGAATTGGTTGGCTCTGAAAATAGCTTGTTGAAACTCTGAGGTTTTTAAAGGGCTAGCCACTTTCATATTAGGCAGAGCCTTCATCATGACCAGAATGTGGCAGAAACTCTTTCCAAAAATTAGAGTTAGAGCTCTGAGGGCCCATTGGTGGAAGCAGCATCCACAGGACAAGGAGAGTTGTCTGGCTACTTAGAGAGTGTTAGTAAAGCACTTTGTGTAGGCCACCATTGGAATACTGGATTCCAATTGGCTTTCTGTTTTTATCTAAGTGCCATGATATAACCAATGCTCTTTAATAAAACACAAGACCTTCCCTGTGAGGTATTATTTTCTTTTATCTAATGGCACAAAGCATTTTACTTTTCCTTTGAATGATTAGATGCATTTAATTTATGCCTCTAATTGATGGATTCAGTAGAGGAATTGGGACTCTGTAATTAATGGAGTAGGGGACATGAAATATCCTTCTTAGCTAATTCTCAATTTTCTTAGGTTAAGTTCTTTTTACATTAACAACATACATATAACAACATATATATAACAACAACTTTAACATTAACAACAACTCCCCCACCTCAATGCTATAGGGAAAGAACTAACACACTATGAAATGGTTAATGGATTGCTTTCCACAATTTTTTTTGCTATTAATTTGACTTTTCCTACATCCCCCCCCCCATTTTTCTTGTTTCCTTCCTTTAGGTCTCCTGAAAAAGGATGGAGACCTCATTTTAGAGGGCCTACATATCAGATTAAATATTTTAATTTAATGGGGAGCTATCAAGAATTTTTGAAGAGGGGAGAGACAATCTAAATCTTATAGTAGTATAGGATGGACTGGTGAGAGGGAGCCCAATGAGGAATCTATTACACTCGTCTAAACACAGAATACCAAGGCCTAAACTTATTTAGTGGCAGTGAGAATGGAAAGAACAAAGACAAAAGAAAAATCAACAGTATCTGCTCTAGGTCAGCTGGTAGTGAGGAGAGAGAAAAGTGAAGGAAGGCTAAAGTTTTGAGCCTGAATGACAGGGCGAATAATGCAGGGAGGTAGTGAGGGAGTGGGAGAGAGAGAGAGAGAGAAAGAGACAGACAGACAGACAGACACAGAGAAACAGATAAAGGCAGAGTGAGACAGAGAAGAAAGAGAAGAAAAATAGGAAGAGGAGGAGGGAGAGGAGGAAGTAGGGGGAATGAAAAGCAGAAAAGGGAGGGAAGGAGAAAGAAGAGAAAAAGAGAGGAGGGAGAGGAGGGCAGAGGAGAGAAAAAGGATGGCAGTAGAATGGAGGAGAAGAAGGGAAAGGGGAGGGTTTGGAGGGGAAGAAACAGGAAGAGGAAGAGAAGGAGAGAGAGAGAAAAAAGAAGATAGAAAGGAAAGGGAGGAGGAGAGAGAGAAATAGAGAGAGGGAGGGAAGGAGAAAGAAGAAGGAAGAAGAGGAAGAGAGGAAGAGGAGGAAGAGAGGAAGAGGAGGAGGAAGAAGGAGGAAGAGAAGAAAGGAGGAAGAGAAATTTTGGTTTTAATTATAATAATAGCTAGCATTTATGTATCATTTTAAGGTTTATAAAGTGCTTTTTGCATGTTATCTCATGTGGTTCTCCACAACAACCCTGTGAAGTATTATCCCCATTTTAGAAATGAGGAAACTGAGGCAGAAAAAGACTACTAAAGAATCCAATTTTGGATCTAGAATTCAAGTATCAATTATAGTTTTTTTAAAGGTAGAGATTAAATTCCATTATTTGAGAGCCCTCAGAATTTTAAGATAGGAGAGACAAGATGTTCTAAGAGATTATTTCTTTCAAGATGCTACCTTCATTAAAGGTTAGCTGTTGAGGCATCTTAAGAGATGAATATAAACCACTCTCTTTTCAGGTACTTGATATTCTCCTTTGACTTTAAGAATTATAGAGTCCTTTGAACAGTTTTCTGGATATACTACTTCTTTTCTTCTATTTCTTTGTGTGTTTTCAGACAAGCATCTCTTTTTGGTGCATGTGGTCAATAGTTTATGTTTAAGAATGTGAAGTCATCTTGAGCCAGAGAACTTCAGAATTTGGAATTTGGTCTTTAACTCTACAGAAGTGTCTGGTTTCATTGTATTCACTGATGGACAAGGGAAATATTTCCAAAGATCACCCGTGAACCAAAAGGAGATTGTATATGTCTTAAGAGGAATCATGTATGGGCATCCTTGAAAGTATAAAAGAATTGTATTTCTCATCCTTCTCCAGAAGAATGCTTAGTACATCTTCCTTTGTCTGGTCCTATACTAACCCTCTACCCCTCATCTCTCAAATATTTAAATTCCCCATTTCTTATGCTTAAACTCCTACCTCTGTCTACTCCTAAGCAAGAAGGCATTTAATAATGTTTCCAATTGTGTATTTGAGAATGTCTCCAAACATGTATTTAAAGTTTCCAATTTGAGATTAGTCCTCTTAAACCTCTCAGACCAGGCACTCTACCTATAACCATAGGAATGCCACAGTCTTAATTCTGGCTACATAATGTTTGCTTGGTACATATAGTTTTCACTTGTTTTGTGTGAAAACAGTAGACAATTATGATGTTGTAAGCACTTCCTATATACAAAGTGCTCAGCTAAGTGGCTCAGGGGATTGAGTGTTAGGAGTCTAGAAGAGACATCTTTTTAAGTTCAAATTCTGCCTCCAACATTAACCAGTTGGGTGACCCTGGTCAAGTCACTTATCCTGGTTTGTCTTAATTTCTTCATCTGTAAAATGAACTGAAGAAGGAAATGGCAAATCATTCCAATACCTTTGCCAAGAAAACCCCATATAGATCAACTGTGATGGACTTGGCTTTTTTCAACAATGAGGTAATTCAGGCCAATTCCAATAGATTTGTGATGGAGAAAACCATTCGCATCCAGAGAAAGGACTATGGAGATTAAATATGGATCACAATAAAGTATTTTAACCTTTGTTGTTGTTTGCTTGCTTTTTTTCTCTCATTTTTTCCCCTTTTTGATCTGATTTTTCTTGTGCAGCATGGTAAGTATGGAAGTATGTTTATTTATTTTTTAATAAAGCTTTTTATTTACAAAACATATGAGTGATTTTTCTACATTGACCTTTGCAAAAACTTTTTTTCCCAAGCTTTTCCCCTCCTTCCCCCCACCCCCACCCCTAGATGACAGGTAATCTAATACATGCTAAATAGGATAAATTATATGACAAATACAATACATGTATATGTATCTATACAGTTATCTTACTGCACAAGAAACATCAGATCTAGAAAGAGAAGAAGAACAAAACAACCTAAGAAGGAAAACAAAATGCATGGAAATATTCATAGAAAGCGTTAAAATGCTGTGTTGTGGTTCACACTCAGTTCCCACAGGCCTCTCTCTGGATGTATATGACTATCTTCATCGCTGAACAATAGGAACTGGTTTGAATCACATCATTGTTGAAGAGAACCATGTCCATCAAAATTGATCATCGTATCTTTTTTTTTGTTTGTTTTTTGTTTTTGCTGAGGCAATTGGGGTTAAGTGACTTGCCCAGGGTCACACAGCTAGGAAGTGTTAAGTGTCTGAGATCATATTTGAACTCAGGTCCTCCTGAATTCAGGGCTGGTGCTCTATCCACTGTGTCCCCTAGCTGCCTGGAAGTATGTTTAGAGGAACTGCACATGTTTAACCTATATTGAATTATTTGCTGTCTAGGAGAGGGGAAGTGCAGAGGAAGGAAGAAGGGTATGGAACACAGGATTTTGCAAGGGTAAATGCTGAAGGCTGTGTTTGCATGTATTTTGAAGAATGAAAAACTATTATTAAAAAAAGAAAAAAAGAAAACTTTATATAGGGTCATGAAGAGTTCAGCACGATGTACAAGACACTAGAGAGTCAAAGAAAAAAGTAAAACAATCTCTATCTTCAAGAAGTTTCCATTCTACTAGTGGAGACAATGAATGCTTATATAAATAGATACAAAATAAGTATAAATAGTGGGATGGGGTGAAGGCACTAATAGCTGGGGAAATTACAACAGACTTCACCAATTAAATGGTCAATTCTTTTAAGGCAGGGGCTATGGCTTTTATTTCTTCTGTCTCTTCTCTCTGAGATTATTTTCCCTTAACATCATACACACACACACACACACACACACACACACACACACACACACACATATATATATATATATACATGCTACATATATTTAAGCTTCTTGAGAATAGGGGCTATGCCTTTACTATATACACATATGCATGTGTGAATAGCATGTATGTATGTATGCATGTATGTGTATCTTTACATGTATACACATATGCACTTAACATAGTATTTAAAAATGCTTATTGATTGATTTTGTAGTCTTCCTAACATACAACTTTGATAATACATAAAAAACTTGCATAAAAAATCTTCAACAACTTCATTATCTACCAAAGTTCAAATTCTCCAGCTTGCCCTTAAGAGCCTTCATTTTCCAGTTCAAGTTTCACTACTTGCTCTACATTCTATTTCCCATTCCCTAAACATATCCCTCACACATATTTTTGTATTTCTTATGTCTAGAATATCCTCCTCATAATATCTCTTGCTAATTGATAATTCCATAATCAGATACTTCCTCCTCCATATAGCCAGAATATCTCCATATTTTAAACTCACAGTATTTTGTTTATAATTCTCAGGCACCTTCACATTCTTTTTCATTGCAGAGACATTTGTGTATATGTGGTCCTGGGAATATAGTACTTTATAAACTGTCCATCAATTCTTAGCCAGCATATGTATAGAGTTTTCCCACCTATGCTTTTGATTCCTAAAAAATGCTGCAATACAGGCTTTTCAATGGAAATTGTTATTGTTTGCTCAGGGTCAACATTTCTCATAACTCATTTTATGAATGCAATGTTTAAGAGCTACTTACTGGCCCACCTCACTTAACTAGTTTTGAGCAAATAAGTCCTAATCTTGGTATCTCCAAAGTCAAAAATGATTAAGCATGAGAACAGTGGGTTCTTTTTCAAAGCCCTTTGGGCAGATCTTTTCAGAGGCTTTCCTTCAGAATTCAGATCTCTGACTTTCTGAAAATGGTGAAAAAACCAAGATTTGTTTGTTATTATTATTTTTTTTTTTTTGCTGAGGCAATTGGGGTTAAGTGACTTGCCCAGGGTCACACAGCTGTTACGTGTCTGAGACCAGATTTGAACTCAGGTCCTCCTGACTTCAGGGCTGGTGCTCTATCCACTGCGCCACCTAGCTGCCCCTTGTTTGTCACTTTAACTGAATGATCTTAGAGATTTTTGATTTTGTTTCAGTGAATGTTTTAATGAAACGTTTTTTTGTCGCAATTAAAATGGGAAGAAAGGACTTCTTCAGTTGTGCTCATCATAAATAACATTGAGTGGTAAGGAACTGGAGAAAAAACAGGACTATTTTGGGTAGCATTTTTTATTTTGCCCACAGAATTTTTAGTTCCACAATCATTACCAGTTCACTTTGGCTGCCCCTGATTCATTTGCCCTTGGAAAAGCAGTTTTACAACTAGAGGATTGGGTCCAGAAAAGACAAAGATGAGGGCAGGGTGATTTAAAATGGAATCCATACTTGCTACTGCAGGCTCACAACCTAAAACTTTCAGAAAAGGCCTCCTAGTTCTGGGTCTGAGAAGTATACTTAGGGCTAGACTCCATACCCAGTTTCAAATTACAGAGAAATCCTTATCAGCTTATATATGAAAAGTATAAGGTTGGAGAACCCATTGGCTGCAGGGTTTATATATATATATATTATGGAGAATGGATTAAGCAGAAAGATATTCAAATTGTGTAAATTTCATAGTTTGGAGAAAACCCAAGGGAAGATAAGAATCATATTAAGGGGAAGAGAGACAGAAATATTAAGGGAGGGAAAGATTCAAGGGAATGTGGAAAGGAAAGAAGGGAGATTGAAGGAAGAGAGATTGAAGGAAAGGGGAAGAGAAAAAAGAAACTGAAGAAGAGAAGTAAAGGGAGAGAGAAATATTTTCTGACTCTGAGATGCTATGATCATGTGATCATGCTCCTAGCATTTTGGATGGAATATGTTGGGCTGGATTGCTATAATCAGAGGAAGTGCCCTACAGGTGTCTCAACAGCAGAAGGAGTCCAAATAGTAAACACTAGATAGAGTTCTAGTTCTTCCCTCCTACCCTCACCCCCACCTTTCAAAAACCTGGATCATTAGGTCTATTAGTCTCTGGCAAATCTAACATCCTAATTTAAACTATCCCAGTTATGAACTGTTATGTATCATGGCAGGATCCATTGCAGTATAAGATAAGATCACAAAACTACAGGGCTAGAGATGTGATCTCACCATTGCTTCTAATAGGAATGGGTTGCTGCACATTTGAAGCTACTACAAAATATTTATTTATATTTATTGGATGCAACTATGTTTATTGGCCCCAGAGGGGAGGTTTGCAAGTGCTATAGAATGGAAGACAGATCCTCCTGTAATGAGTTACCACCTAAAACAGAAAATGAAAACAAAACACGCTCACATACATTGCAGGGGGGAAAAAGGTCTTAAAAATGAATCTGCTAAGGTATAAAAGAAATTGAATAGAAATTAATAAATGGTGTCAATGCACATTAACTTCCCAAGCTCCAACCTTCTCATGAGTCTCAAGGCTGAGAAGAAATGTTCATCTAAAAACTAAAGCATGGTGTAAATGATTGGGTTGCCATTCAGTTAAGTTCAGTAGAACTTTATTAAGCACCTATGTGCCAGGCTTTGTGTCTTCAATTGTTTACAATTAACGGCAGAAATTGTGCAAAGAATGAGTAATTAAAAACCACACTCAATCAATCAGCAAGCATTTCTTAAATACCTTTTACATCCAAGGAAGTATGTTATGTGCCAGACACACACAATTGAAATAGTCTCTGCCCTCAAGGAGCATACATTCTGTCAGAGAGGACATGTATATACACAATAATATATAAAAAATAAATACAAAATAGTTTACAAGGGAGAAGGTTTTTTGGGGGATGATTATTAAAAGACTTGTAGCTATGGGGTGGGGAAGGTCTCAGAGAAAGCTTCAAGAAGAAGCTGATGCTTGAGATAAGTGTTGAAGGAAACGAGATTTTAAGAGATGAAGGTGAGACAAGAATGAATTCTTATCATGGGGATTAGTCAGTGGGAAAAAACCAAATAAAATGAGTAACTCATTGTCAATGTGTGAGGAAAAAAAAGGCCAGATTAAATAGACATTGGAACACATGAAAGGGAATAATGTGTAAAAAGAGTAAAAAAAAGTAGTTTGGGAACAGAGTTTTAAATGACAGAGGAGTTAGAGATAGATTACACTGGGAAGAAATTAAAGGGAGGGAGCTCAAATATAGAAAGCTATAGAAATAATTTGAGTAAATGGTGTTGGGAGCCTGAGAAATGTCTTTGTGGATAGAGAGAAGGGGATTGATGGGAAGGATGTTGTGAAGGCAGAAAGGACATTATTGTTATTTAGTCAAGTCTGATTCTTTGTAACTTTATGGATCAAACTGTGCTAGTCTTTCCCATACCTCCCCAGAGAAGGTGCTTAATAAAAGCTCATTGGCTTTTGACTCAACATCCTCAGACAAGATGATTTCCAAGGTCCTTTCTCAACATTCTTAGAGTAGAGTAGGCCTCTTCCTTAGTGGTCTTGTAGCTATAAATCCTCAAGATGAGCACTTATGAGCCCATTTAACATCATATAGCAGACCAAGCTTGTCTATAACTAAGTACTGAACATGATTACCAACTACCAACAATAAAGCAATGTTTATAGCCAACTGCTCTAGTTTAAGCTTACATATGGAAAAGACAGCAATAGTAGACTCAAGTAGATGTTATATATTTAGGAGAAATGGGGCAACTCCACTGAGGAGATCAGGAAAAAGTTTCAGAATCACTGAAGAATAGCCCTCAAACAATGTGCTATGTCACTGAGGATGATTGGAAATAGAATTCAATTGTATTGGTCCATTAGGTTTATTAGGTATAAAGGGTAGAACACAGTGGTTTCAAACAGTGATGACATTCCAGAATCTATGATTATGGCAAAGTCACAAGGGCTCTAATGGGAGAGGGATGAAAAATTGGATATAACTTCCCTATTTATTTCTATCCTTATTTTCCACTCCCTTAAGGGTTCCTATAAGAATACTTTACCTGTGACTTGTTAATTCTGTAGATCCACTCAAGAGGATTCATTGAAAGTTGGTTGACTGCACAAATGTTTGGTATTGGGATAACTTCTTTGCCTTGATTATACCAAGCTAATCTTGATAGTTTAGATACTGAGAAGAGAGCTCTGATTTACAGTCTTGCTGGAGGCAGCATGCAACTATTCTAGACAACACATCTAGTAGTACTGGGAGCTTAATATGCTTCCTGCAAGTCAAATGTGAAAGTTATATCATTATGAGAGTCTTCTTTTCTGCAGGTCCATTGGGAAGAAATGATAGTAGGATATATTCAGGCTGAATTCAATGCTTCTTACCCCAACCTGGGCACATTGCACTGCAATCATCTTCCTGTTAAGTTAACTCCCTGAAGCTATTAGAAGTCCTAGGTTTTTTAGAGTTGAGTTTGTTACTAATTCCATTGAGTCTAATTGATTTGTCATCTTTAATGTCAACTGCAATGAGATTCTAAGTACCAACTAATGTGAGAGAAACAGGATGAAGTAAGTAAGGAATGGAAGCATGGGCTATGGAAATTTGTAGAAAAGGAAAAAGTAGAAATTAGCCAAGAAGAAAGGACATTAGGGATCAAAGCAGAGGCAGTCTGTTTTTCCTAATCTCATGGATCTCAGAATGGCCTAAAGACTCTAAGACTCTTGATATTTACTATCAATAAACATATAATGCATCTGTTTGATTCACTGCTTCACTTTTCAATGTCATCATGGGTTTGGAGGGGCATTCCCTGTTAGATAATACTCACTCTGGATTTGTTTTTCAGGGGTATCTTTTCATGATTAACTAGAATATATTGACTCTGATTGTGGATTAATTCCTTTTAAATTTGATATTCCCCACCTACTGGATTCTGACAATTTAAAAACAAATTGAAAAGAAAAGAACTCTTTGTAATATTTAAATATCATTTTTTTTCTTTTTGCTGAGGCAATTGAGGTTAAGTGACTTGCCCAGGGTCACACAGCTAGGGAATGTTAAGTGTCTGAGACCAGATTTGAACTCAGGTCCTCCTGACTTCAGGGCTGGTGCTCTATCCACTGTGCCACCTAGCTGCCCCTTAAATATCTTTTTTACTTCCTTTGGGTTAGTTAGGTGACATAATTAATAAAGAGGTGGGCCTGGTGTCAGGAAGAACTGAGGTTAAATATGACCTGAGACACTAATTAACTGTGTTCCTGAGCAAGTCATGTAATATTTGTTTGTCTGGTTTTCTCATCTGTAAAATGAAGATGATAATATTTCTCAAGGTAGTTATAAGGATAAAAATATTTGTAAAGCATTTAATACAGTGCCTGACACATAATAGGAACTATATGAATGCTAGTTATTATTAATATTATTTCACATATGTAGAGGTAGCCTTGTGGTTCAATGACTAAATCTGGAATCAGGCAGACCTTAGTTAAAACTAGCTTCAGACTCTATCTAGGTTGATTTTGGGCAGGTCACATAATATCTATGGGCCTCAATTTATAAATTTCCTCATTTATATTCCTCATTTATCAAATGGATATAATAATAGTACTTACCTTTCAAGTAGCAGTGAGGAATGAATGAGTTAATATTTTCAAAGACATTGCAAAGCTTAAAGTATTATATAAATGTTAGATCAAAAATAGAGATATTTGTTCAAACTACAATAAACATAATTGTTGTTCTTTCTGAATCCTTTTTTTTTAAAATTTACAACTTCCAGAAGTCCTTTTATTCCAAAAATAAAAAAAACATAACATTGTTAATCTTTATTTACAGCTTAAATTATTAAAAACAACATATAAATAAAATAATTGAATAGAACTGTTTTTAATTTTTAAATGGCCTTTATATTAGAAACTTAATGTTTTCAGTATGACACCATAGTCTTGGGCTTAAAAATATTATAAGTGACAAAAAAGGGCCTGAAAAACCTTATGTCTAAAAGTTTTAGAGCATCTTACCCTATTCTAGTCAGATAATCAAGGCCTATATCAGGGTTATGACAAAGGGAAAACTCTTATTAAATGATCAGGCTTTTGAACTTTCAGTTCATGGTCCAAGCAAGTTTGCTTTTTGAGGTCACAAAGAGTTTTCCATACGGAGATCAGAGCTCCTATCCTGTGAGGAATAAGGATACATTGGTACCCCTGCATATAATACATTGTGAGTCAGGAAGAACTATTGATGTTCTAGTACCAAGAAGTAACCAAAAGTAAGACTAATAGAGATCTTCAGTGACATAAAAGGGACTATTTTATAGGCTGGCTAAAAAGCAAGAACTCTTCAGCTTTGGGATAAAACGAATCATTAACCTCTGGTGAAAATATTCTTGAGAAGTCTCTAATGAGACTTGAACACTGAAGATTTGCCTTTGGTATTAGAAGGTGCTGCTCTCAATTTCTCATCACTCCCTCAAGGCAGTGATGATAGCCTGGCCAGAGTAATTTGCACTTTCCTGCCTTCTTTCCCTTGTGACTAAGGACACAATTCGCAGAAATAGCTGGATTGGGGCTAGGAACACAGACATGTTTTAGTGCTATGAAATAACTTGTTTATTGTATGAAGAAAACCACGTCATTCCTCTGCTGAAGACGCTTCCACACCCCCTTATTACGTCTAGGATAAAAGACAAATCCATCTGTTTAGCATTAAAACCTTTACACTCTGGCTCGAACCTATCTTTCTAAGCTGATTATGTCACAGTTTGTCACATAATCTATGTTCCAGTGGAACTCTGTTTGCTGTTCTTTGTTTACAAGTTAGTCAGTCAGTCAGTTAACATTTATAAAGTGCCTACAGTGTGTGAAACAAAGTGCTAAACATGGAGAATGGGAACAAAGGCAACAGACATTCCCTGCCCTTAAAGATCGTACATTCTAATGGAGAAGAAAACCTGAAAACAACTATGTACAAGCAAGATTTTATATACATGCATATACACACACATATATATGTATATCTCTATATTAAATATATATACATCAATTTCTATGTAACAGTATATAATGTACTAATTACATACTAATATCATACTAGTGTACTAATAACATAATGTTTCTTAAACTTTTTCTACTTGTGACCCCTTTCCTCTTTTTTTTTGGATAGATAAACCATTGGTTAATTTGATTTTTTAAATGTAGGTTTATATCTTTATTTTTAAAACATAGATAGTTTTTAACATTCATCCTTGCAAGATCTTGCGTTCCAAAAATTTTTTTCTTCCTCCTTTCTCTCTACCTCTTTCCCTAGATGGCAAGTAATCTAATATATGTTAAACACGTGTAATTCTTTTATATAAATTTCCACAATTATTATGCCGCACAAGAAAAATGAGATCAGAAAGAAATGAGAAAGAAAAAAAAGCAAGGAAACAATAATAATAAAAAATGAAGATACTATGTTGATCCACATTCAATCTCTACAGTCCTCTCTCTAGTACAGATGGCTCTCTTCATCATAAGATCATTGGAACTAGCTTGAATCACCTCATTGTTGAAAAGAGCCACATCCATCAGAACTGATCATCATATAATCTTGTTGTTGCTTTGTATAATGCTTTCCTGGTTCTAGTCATTTTACTCTGCATCAATTCATGTAAGTCTCTTCAGGCCTCTCTGAAATCATCCTGCTCAGTGTTTCTTATAGAACAATGATATTCCATATCATTCATTATTCAGCCATTCTCCAATTGATGGGCATCCACTGAGTTTCCAATTTCTTGCCACTACAGAAAGTGACATCTTTTTCTCCAAAGAAATTTTTATGTGACCCTGAGTATGTAGGTATATAAAATAGACATATAAATCAATACAAATCATTGATAATTTTGTGTTTCCCAATTCAGTTATGAGATCCCACATGGAGTCACAAACCACAGTTTAAGAAGCTGGGGTATAATATAGCATATTAATATAATACAGTATTATACAATATGTTACTATGCTATATTATTATACATTTAAATTGTATAATTGTTACATTATTAGTATGCTATGCTATGTTATTAGAATGCTCTATGTAACATTCTATATTATAATCTAACATAATACTATGTAATATATAGAGAGATTTAGAGAGATATAGATATATACACAAATATTCTATGTATGACAAATTGGAGAAAATCAATAAAGAGAAGACATTAGATTAAGGGTGATTGGGAAAGATTTTTCACAGAGAGTGACTTTTAACTGGGCTTGAGGGAAGCTAGAGAAGAAAGATCTGAAGTTGAATCCAGCCTCAGAAATCCATTAGCTGTGTGACTCCAGGCAAATCACTTGATTGCTGCCTGCTTTGGTTTCCTCATCTGTAAAATGGAGATAATGTCACTTAGCCAGTGACAATGGCCTTGTTCCTTGAATAAGATACTTCTCCAGTCAGGATATTTTCATTCCCTGTTCCCCTGCCTAAATGCTTTTCAGATTTTTCTAACTCTAGTTTCAACACAGTACACCTTACTGTTTATTATATATGCCATTCCAGTTGATTCTCACCACTTTGTGAAGTGAGACAGGATAGGTACTCTCCTTTTGTGGATAAAGAAAGTGAGTAAAAGAAAGTTTCAGTGACATGTGCAAAGTCATACATCTGGTAAATGACCAAGGTTGGAAATGATCTCATGTCTTATGGCTATATCCAGTGATAAAGACAAATATTGGGAACTAAGGGAAACTTTGCATTAGGAAAAGTTATTAGGCTTCTCTTATATTGCAGCTGGCTCCAATCATATAGGCTTATAAACTGAGGATATTGGAATTGGAGAGCTTAAAAAAATCTAGAGGCCTTGTAATTTAACTCACTCATTTTGTGGATGTGTACCAGCAAGTGGCAGAGATGAGAAGGATAAAACTGAAGCTCTTCTGGCTCCCAGATCAGCTCTTTCCCCTTCCACTATCTTAATTTTTTCTGTTATTTTTAATGTTTTGGTCCATCATGGGACTGATTTAATTAGTGTTTCTGAGTCATTGACACCCAGGTTTGAAAAGAAAATGTTGGAAGAGTTTCTTTATATCCGGGAAATGTTCAATGTGTCTTTCTATAAATTTTTCAAGCCTGTTTTTCTTGTAAAGTTGAAGTGGTGTGAATGGCTCCCTTGGGGTTTCCCTTCAAGGCAGTCAGTTAACAAGCATTTATTAAAACTTACTATGTGCCAAGCACTGTGTTAAGAATTGGGAATACAAAGAAAGGTCTCCAATCCCCAATAACAACAAAATGCAAGTCAAATAGGATCACCTACTAGATCCAATCTGGCTTTATGTAAAAATCTTTTGGCTAGAATGCATGTTCCCAACATAGCCTCTTGGCTGTGTGGTGAGTAAAGCCTTGCCCACATTTTGTATTCTCTTGAAGAATCTGAAAGGAAGCAGTAGATTGTTTTTGGATTGAATTATTTGGGAGGTTTAGTCGATAGGAGTGGTATTATCCCTATAAGGTAGGGAAAGAGATTATATTAATCTTGAAAGCAGTCTCAAGACTTTTAGAGTAGTGAGGAAGAAACCCTTTAAAACTCTCCCAAAGGTCTGTCTCACTCCAAATACAAGGCTCAAAGGAAATATAAAAATGTGAAAAAGAAGAAAGAGAAAGCTATGAAATTCAACAAGGTTAAACCATTTATATTTCTATGTGGCAAGATAATATTTGCAACTCTTAACAGCCTTATTACTTTATGAATAATTAGAAAGTGTATATATAAGCAGAGGGTCTAGGTACAAGATGATTTTGATAGAATAATACAACCTTCCTCCAAAAATAAAGGAGTGACAAAGAAAATTGCTCTGGAAGAAAAAGGAGAGAGAAGATTGAATGGGGTGAATTACCCCACATAAAAAAGGCATAAAAGAACTATTATAATGGAGGGGGAAATGGCAAGGGCAGGGAAGGTGCTGATAGGCAAAGCTTAAATCTTACTCTCATCAAAATTTGCTCAAAGAGGGAATAATATGCACACTCAGTTGGATATAGATATCTATCTTACACTCTAATGAAGTAAAAAAAAGGACAGTGATAATACAAGGGAATGGGGACTGATAAAAGAAGAGTATATTAGGAAAGGTGGTGATCAGAAGTAAAACATTTGTGAGGAGGGAAAGGCTGGAGTGTAAGGTAGGGGATAAACAAATAAAAACTAGCATGGAGGGACAGACACTGTTAGTTTTTGTTAACTATAAATGTGAATGGGATGAATTCACCCATAAAATAGAAGTGGATAGTAGAATGATTTAAAAATCAGAATTCTTCAATATGTTGTTTATAAGAAACACATTTGAACAAAGTAAAGGTCAAGGACTGGGGTAGAATCTATTATGGTTCAACTGAAGCAAAGAAGCATAATCCCAGAATGAAAATAGATTTTTTTATTAAAGCTTTTATTTACAGAATATATGAGTAATTTTTCTTTTCTTTTCTTTTCTTTTTAATTAAAGGTTTTTATTTGCATAACATATGTATGGATAGTTCCTCAACACCGATCCTCACAAAGCTTTCCATTACAAATTTTCCCCCTAGTCACCTCCCCTCCCGTAGATGGCAGGAAGTCCACTACATGTTAATTATATTAAAATACTTGACAAGTCGAATATATGTATACATATTTCCATACTTATCTTGCTGGGCAAGAACAATCGTATCTACATGAACAAAAAATATCTGAGAAAGGAAACCCAATGCAAGCAAACATCGATAGAGACCATGAAAATGTTATGTTGTGGTTCACATTTCATATCCCTCTCTTTGGGTGTATATGACTTTCTTCACTGAACAATTGGAGCTGGTTTGAAATATTTCATTGTTGAAGAGAACCATGTCCATCAGAACTGAATATCATATAGTCTTGGTGTTGCCATGTATAATAAAGCTTTTTTTTTATTTACAAAACATATGAGTGATTTTTCTCCATTGACCTTTGCAAAAACTTTTTTTTCCCCAAGCTTTTCCCCTCCTTCCCCCCACCTTTCACCCCTAGATGACAGGTAATCTAATACATGCTAAATAGGATAAATTATATGACAAATACAATACATGTATACATATCTATACAGTTATCTTACTGCACAAGAAACATCAGATCTAGAAAGAGAAGAAGAACAAAACAACCTAAGAAGGAAAACAAAATGCATGGAAATATTCATAGAAAGCGTTAAAATGCTGTGTTGTGGTTCACACTCAGTTCCCACAGGCCTCTCTCTGGACGTATATGACTATCTTCATCGCTGAACAATAGGAACTGGTTTGAATCACATCATTGTTGAAGAGAACCATGTCCATCAAAATTGATCATCGTATAGTCTTGTTGCTGCGTATAATGTTCTCCTGGTTCTGCTGATTTCACTCAGCATCAGTTCATGCAAGTCTCTCCAGGCCTCTCTGAAATCATCCTGCTGGTCGTTTCTTACAGAACAAGAATATTCCATAACATTCATATACCATAATTTATTCAGCCATTCTCCAATTGATGGGCATCCTTTCAATTTCCAGTTTCTTGCCATTACAAAAAGGGCTGCCACAAACATTTTTGCACATGTGGGTCCCTTTCCCTCCTCTAAGATCTATTTGGGATATAGGCCCAGTAGAAACACTGCTGGGTCAAAGGGTATGCACAGCTTGATAACTTTTTGAGCATAGTTCCAAATTGCTCTCCAGAATGGTTGGATCCGTTCATAATTCCACCAACAATGTATCAGTGTCCCAGTTTTCCCACATCCCCTCCAACAGTTATCATTATCATTTCCTGTCATTTTAGCCAATCTGACAGGTGTGTAGTGATATCTCAGAGTTGTCTTAATTTGCATTTCTCTGATCAATAGTGACTTGGAGCACCTTTTCATGTGACCAGAAATAGTTTCAATTTCTTCATCTGAAAATTGTCTGTTCATATCTTTTGACCATTTATCAATTGGAGAATGGCTTGAATTCTTACATATTTGAGTCAATTCTCTATATATTTTAGAAATGAGGCCTTTATCAGAACCTTTGGATGTAAAAATATTTTCCCAGTTTACTGCTACCCTTCTAATCTTGTCTGCATTCATTTTGTTTGTACAAAAACTTTTTAACTTGATATAGTCAAACTTATCTATTTTGTGATTAATGATGACCTCTAGTTCTTCTTTGGTCACAAATTCCTTCCCCCTCCACAGGTCTGAGAGGTAAACCATCCTACATTGTTCTAATTTGTTTATAATATCATTCTTTATGCCTAGATCATGAATCCATTTTGACCTTATCTTGGTATATGGTGTTAGGTGTGGGTCAATGCCTAATTTCTTCCATACTAGTTTCCAATTATCCCAGCAGTTTTTGTCAAATAGTGAGTTTTTATCCCCAAAACTGGGGTCTTTGGGTTTATCAAACACTAGATTACTATTGTCATTGAGTATTTTGTCTTGTGAACCTAACCTATTCCACTGATCCACTACTCTATTTCTTATCCAATACCAAATGGTTTTGGTGACCACTGTTTTATAATATAGTTTTAGATCTGGTGCAGCTAGGCCACCCTCATTTGCATTTTTTTTTCATTAATTCCCTTGAAATTCTTGACCTTTTGTTTTTCCAGATGAATTTTGTTGTTATTTTTTTCTAGGTCAGTTAAATAATCTCTTGGGAGTTTGATTGGTATAGCACTAAATAGATTAGGTAGTATTGCCATCTTTATTATATTCGCTCAACCTATCCAAGAGCACTTGATATTTTTCCAATTGTTTAGATCTGACTTTATTTGTGTGGAGAGTGTTTTGTAGTTTTGCTCATATAGATCCTGACTTTCCTTTGGCAGATATATTCCCAAATATTTTATACTATCGATAGCTATTTTGAATGGAATTTCTCTTCGTATCTCTTGCTGTTGCATTTTGTTGGTGATGTATAAAAATGCTGATGATTTATGTGGATTTATTTTGTATCCTGTAACTTTGCTAAAGTTGTGGATTAATTCTAATAGTTTTCTAGTTGATTCTCTAGGGTTCTCTAAGCATACCATCATGTCATCTGGAAAGAGTGATAATTTGGTTTCTTCATTACCTACTCTGATTCCTTTTATCTCTTTTTCTTCTCTTATTGCTAAAGCTAACATTTCTAATACAATATTAAATAGTAATGGTGACAGTGGGCAGCCTTGTTTCACTCCTGATCTTATTGGGAATGGTTTTAGTTTGTCTCCATTACATATGATGCTAGCTGATGGTTTTAAATAGATGCTACTGACTATTTTAAGGAAAAGTCCATTAATTCCTATACTCTCTAGTGTTTTTAATAGGAATGGATGTTGGATTTTATCAAAGGCTTTTTCTGCATCTATTGAGGTAATCATATGTTTTTTGTTAATTTGGTTATTAATATAGCCAATTATGTTAATAGTTTTCCTAATATTGAACCATCCCTGCATTCCTGGTATAAATCCTACTTGGTCATGGTGTATTATTCTGGGAATGATTTTCTGTAATCTCTTTGCTAATATTTTATTTAAGATTTTTGCATCAATACTCATTAAGGAGATTGGTCTATAATTTTCTTTCTCTTTTTGTTTTACCTTGTTTAGGTATCAGTACCATGTCTGTATCATAAAAGGAGTTTGGTAGGAGTCCTTCATTCCCTATTTTTTCGAATAGTTTATATAATACTGGAGTTAATTGTTCTTTAAATGTTTGGTAGAATTCACATGTAAATCCATCTGGTCCTGGGGATTTTTTCTTAGGGAGTTGATTAATGACTTGTTCTATTTCTTTTTCTAAAATGGGACTATTTAAGAAATTTATTTCCTTTTCTGTTAATCTGGGCAATCTATATTTTTGTAGATATTCCTCCATTTCACTTAGGTTATCAAATTTATTGGCATAAAGTTGGGCAAAGTAACTCCTGATTATTGCTCTAATTTCCTCTTTATTGGTGGAAAGTTCTCCCTTTTCATTTTTGAGACTAACAATTTGACTTTCCTCTTTCCTTTTTCTAATTAAATTAACTAGAGGTTTATCTATTTTGTTGGTTTTTTCATAAAACCAACTTTTAGTTTTATTTATTAATTCAATAGTTTTTTTACTTTCAATTTTACTAATCTCTCCTTTTATTTTTAGGATTTCAAGTTTGGTATTTGATTGGGGGTTTTTAATATGTTCTTTCTCTAGCTTTTTTAGTTGCAAGCCCAATTCATTGATTTTCTCTTTCTCTATTTTATGCAAATAAGCATCTAGAGATATAAAATTTCCCCTTATAACCGCTTTGGCTGTATCCCACAAATTTTGGTATTTTGTCTCATTATTGTCATTCTCTTGGATGAAATTAGTAATTGTGTCTGTAATTTGCTGTTTCACCCACTCATTCTTTAGGATAAAATTATTTAGTTTCCAATTGGTTTTTGGTCTATTTTCTCCTGGCCTTATATTGCATGTGATTTTTATTCCGTCATGATCTGAAAAAAATACATTTATTATTTCTGCCTTTCTCCATTTGATTTTGAGGTTTTTGTGTCCTAACACATGGTCAATTTTTGTGTAAGTTCCATGGACTGCTGAGAAAAAAGTAAACTACTTTCTGTATCCCTTTAATTTCCTCCAAAGATCTATCATACCTAACTTTTCTAACATTTTGTTTACCTCCATAACTTCTTTCTTATTTATTTTGTGGTTTGATTTATCAAGTTCTGAGAGAGGGAGGTTGAGATCCCCCACTATTTTAGTTTTGCTGTCTATTTCTTCTTTCATCTCTCTGAACTTTTCCTCTAGGAATTTCCATGCTATACCACTTGGTGCATATATGTTTAGTATTGCTATTGCTTCATTATCTATGGTACCCTTTAGGAAGATATAATTTCCTTCTTTGTCTCTTTTAATTAAGTCTATCTTTGCTTTTACTTGGTCTGAGATCAGGTTTGCTACCCCTGCTTTTTTTTTTGTTCACCTGAAGCATAATAGATTCTGCTCCAGCCTTTTACCTTCACCCTGTATGTATCTCTATGTTTTAGATGTGTTTCTTGTATACAACATATTGTTGGATTCTGGTTTTTAATCCAGTCTGCTATCTGCTTCTGCTTTAAGGGAAAGTTCATTCCATTCACATTCACAGGTGTTGCCATGTATAATGATCTCCTGGCTCTACTCATTTCACTCAGCATCAATTCATGCTAGTCTCTCCAGGCCTCTCTGAAATCATCCTGCTGGTCGTTTCTTACAGAACAATAATATTCCATAACATTCATATACCATAATTTATTAAGCCACTCTTCAATTGATGGGCATCCATTCAGTTTCCAGTTTCTTTTCTTTTTTTTTTTGCTGAGGCAATTGGGGTTAAGTGACTTGCCCAGGGTCACACAGCTAGGAAGTGTCTGAGACCAGATTTGAACTCAGGTCCTCCTGACTTCAGGGCTGGTGCTCTAACCACTGCGCCACCTAGCTGCCCCTCAGTTTCCAGTTTCTAGCCACTACAAAAAGGGATGTCACAAACATTCTTGCACATGTGGGTCCCTTTCTCTCCTCTAAGATCTCTTTGGGACATAAGCCCAATAAAAACATTGCTGGGTCAAAGGATATGCACAATTTGATAACTTTTTGAGCATAGCTCCAAATTGATATGAGTAATTTTTCAACATTGGCCTTTGTAAAACTTTCTTTTCCAAAATTTTCCCTTCTTTCCCCCTCCCCTAGATGACAGATAGTCCATTACATTTTAAATATGCTAAAATATATGATAAATCCAACATATGTATACATAACTATACAGTTATCTTGTAGCACAAGAAAAATCGGATCTAGAAAGAGAAAAAAAAACAATGAAGGAAAACAAAATGCAAGCAAACATTAAAAGAAAGCGTTAAAATGCTATGTTATTATGGTCATTTACTATAATGTAATTGAGAGGCCTGTGGGAACTGAGTGTGGACCATCACATAGTGTCAGTTTTCCCACATCCCCCATTCCCACATCATTATCTTTTCCTGTCATCTTAGCCAATCTGACAGGTGTGTAGGGGTATCTCAGAGTTGTCTTAATTTGCATTTCTCTGATCTATAGTGATCCAAAGAGTACCTTTTCATATGGCTAGAAATAGTTTCAATTTCTTCATCTGAAAATTGTTTGTTCATATCCTTTGACCATTTATCAGAGAATGGCTTGAATTCTTATAAATTTGAGTCAATTCTCTATATATTTTAGAAATGAAGCCTTTATAGAACTTTTGAATGTAAAAATGTTTTCCCAGTTAATTCCTTCCCTTGTAATCTTATCTACATTTGTTTTGTTTGTACAAAACCTTTTTAACTTGATATAATCAAAATCATCTATTTTGCAATTGATAATGATCTCCAGTTCTTCTTTGGCCACAAATTCCTTCCTCCTCCACAGATCTGAGAGGTAAACTATCCCATGTTCTTCTAATTTATTTATAATATCATTCTTTATGTCTAGATCATGAACCCATTTTGATCTTACTTTGGTAAAAAGTGTTAGGTGTGGGTCAATGCTTAGTTTCTGCCATACAATTTCCAAGTTTCCCAGCAGTTTTTGTCAAATAGTGAGTTCTTATCCCAAGAGCTGGGGTCTTTGGGTTTATCAAATACTAGATTGCTATAGTCATTGACTATTTTGTCCTGTGAACCTAACCTATTCCACTGATCAACTACCCTTTTTTCTTAGCCAGTACTAAATGGTTTTGATGACTGCTGCTTTATAATATAGTTTTAGATCTGGTATAGTTACGCCACCTTCATTTGAGGTTTTTTTTTTTTTTCATTAGTTTCCTTGAAATTCTTGAACTTTTGTTCTTTCAGATTAATTTTGTTGTTATTTTTTCTAGGTCAGTAAAATAATTTCTTGGGAGTTTTATTGGTATAGCACTAAATAAATAGATTAGTTTAGGGAGTATTGTCATCTTTATCATATTAGCTTGACCTATCCAAGAGCATTTGATATTTTTCCAATTGTTTAGATCTGACTTTATTTAGATCATTGTGAAAAATGTTTTGTAGTTTTGCTCATATAGTTCTTGACTTTCCCTTGGCAGATAGATCCCCAAATATTTTATACTATTGACGTTTATTTTAAATTGAATTTCTCTTTGTATCTCTTGCTGTTGGATTTTGTTAGTGATGTATAAAAATGCTGATGATTTATGTGGATTTATTTTGTATTCTGCAACTTTGCTAAAGTTGTGGATTATTTCTAATAATTTTTTAGTTGATTCTCTAGAGTTCTCTAAGTATACCATCATGTCATATGCAAGGAGTAATAATTTGGTTTCCTTATGACCTACTCTAATTCCTTTAATCTTTTTTTTTCTCTTATTGTCAAAGCTAGTATTTCTTCAATTCAATTCAACATGTTTCTTGTAAGCAGCATATTGTTGGATTCTGGGTTTTAATCCAGTCTGCTATGTGCTTCTGCTTTATGGGATAGTTCATCTCATTCACATTCACAGTTAAAATAACTAATTCTGTATTTCCTGTCATCTTATTTACCCTAGGTTATGCTTTTCTCTTTCCTATCCCCTTCCCTCCTTCCCAGTATTTTGCTTTTGATGACCACCTCCCTCAAACAGTCTTCCTCCTTTAGAGCCCCTCCCCCTTTTTTACACCTTTCTCCTAATTCTTCTGTTTTCCATTCTATTAATCTTTCCCTTTCTTTTCCCCGTCCCTCCTACTTCCCTATAAAGTGAGACGTTTCTTTGTGATACCAAATATGTCTGATATTCTTTCATAGAACCAAATCTGATGAGAGTAAGATTCACACAGTACTCATCCCCCTCTCTTTTTTCCCTCAATTATAATAGTTTTTTTTTCCTCTTCATGAGATGTAATTTCCCTTATTTTGCCTCCTTTTTCCTTTTCTTCCAAAATAATCCCTTTTCTACGTCTAATTTCTTTTTCATATTATCATAATAAGATCAAATTTTACCCGCATTCTCTAAGTATACCCATAACAGAAATATAGTTCTCAACATTTCTTTTTTTCCTTTTTACCTTTTTTGGCTTCTCTTGAGTTCTGTGTTTAGAGATCAAACTTTTTGTTCAGTTCTGCTCTTTTCATTAGAAATAGGTAAAATTCACATATATCATTGAATGTCCATCTTCTTTCCTGAAATATAGTGCTCATTTTAGCTGGATAGCTTATTCTTGGCTGTAATCCCAATTCTTTTGCTTTTTTGGAATATCAAATTCCAGGCCCATCGATCCTTTATCTGCTAGGTACTGGGTAATCCTCATTGTTGCTCCAATTTAAATTCTTTCTTTCTTGTTGCTTGCAATATCTTTTCCTTGATACGATAATTCTGAAATTTATCCAAAATATTCTTTGGGGATTTAATTTTGGGGTCTCTTTCAGGAAGTGATTGGTGGATTCTTTCAATGGCTGTTTTACCTTCTGATTTTAAAATATCAGGGCAGTTTTCTTTTATGATTTCCTATAAGATGATGTTTAGGTTCTTTTTTTCAATCATGGCTTTCAGAAAGCCCTATAATCCTTAGATTGTCTCTCCCACATCTATTTTCCAGGTCAATTGTTTTTCCTAGGAGATATTTCATATTTTCTTCTATTTTTTTGTTTTCATTTGATTGATTGTTGAAGTCTTATTGAGTCATTCATTTCCATTTGTTCAATTCTAATTTTTAGTGTATTATTTTCTTCAGTTACGTTTTTTAGATCCTTTTGCAATTGGCCAAATGAAATTTTTTTTTGTTCATTGCATTCTTTTTCCATTTCACCAATTTTGTTTTCCAGTGAATTGGTGTCTTTTTCATATCTCTTTTGTAGGGCATTATATGCTTTCTCCAATCCTTCTTGCAATGATCTCATTTCATTTCCCCATTTTTCTTCTAACTCTCTTTTAAGATCCTTTATGCAATCTTCAAAGAAAGCCGTGTGAGATAGGGAACAGTTTACAATTCCCTTTGGGGCTTTTTCTGGAGTTGCTTTACCTTTAGGGACCTCAGGATTTGAGGTCTGTTCTCTCTCTCCATAAAAGCTGCCTATGATGAGAGTTCTTTTTGTTTTTTTTATTCATTTTTTTAAGGCTTGAGGTCTGTTAAAGGAAAAGGAAGATCAGTTGCTTTAATTTGCCCTGGGGCAGTTCTGATGATTGATTGATTTCCAGTGCTGGGGCAGTTCTGCTTTTTGATTGATTGCTTTAGAATGCTGTGTAATGGCAGTTTGGTCCAGTGCTCTTCAGGGCTCAGTAGTTCACAATCTACCCCCCACAAAAGGCAGATCTGCCAAACCCCCTCCCACAATCAGGACAGATTGACCCAAAAGGCCCACAGAATACCCCCAAGGTGTGTGAAAGCCAAGATCTCTGTTCCAGCTCCTTGCCCCTGTCTCCTGGTGCTGTTGTCTGGGATCAGCAGACTATCCCCCTGCCCAATTGAAACAGACCTGTTCTGAAGTTCTTCCAAGGTAACTTCTTCTAGAAATGTGTTGTATTCCAAATATTTGTGGATTCTTTGACTTCAAAACCTGTTTAGAGGCTTAATCAGCTGTTGGTTTCAGGGAAGGTTAGAGGAGGTTACAGAGAGTTGTGTCTGCTCTTGTCATCTTGGCTCCACCCCCAGAAGTCCCCAAAATAGATCTAATTAAAAGAGATAAAGAAGGAAACCATATCTTGCTGAAAAGTATCATTGAGAAAGAAGTCATATCAATACTAAACATATATGCATCAAATTTTATAGCATCTACATTTTTGAAGAGTTACAGGAGGAAATAAGTAATAAAGCTATATTAGGAAACCTCAATTTTCCCTTCTCAGAACTAGATAAATCTAATGAAAAATAAATAAGAAAGAAATTAACGGAGTGAACAAAATTTTGAAAAAGTTTGATATGATAGCTCTCTGGAGAAAACTGAATGGGACTAGGAAGAAATATTCCTTTTTTCTTAGCAGTACATTTACTTACATAAAAAAATGATCATGTAATAGGACATAAAAGCCTCAAAGCCAAATGCAGAAAAGCAGAAATAGTAAACATATCATTTTCATATCATAAGGCAATAAAATTACATTTCATAATTGGCAAGGGAAAGGGAAATTTAAAAATTAATTGGAAATTAAGTAATCTTAACCTAAATAACAAGTCAGCGAAAGATCAAATCAGAGAAACAACTGATAGTTTAATTAAATAAAATGAAAAAATAAAACATCAAAATTTACAGGATGGAGTCAAAGCATTACTTGGTAGAGAATTGCTTACATTGATAAAATAAAGAAAAAAACAGCTTAATGAATTTGGCATGCAACTAAATACAAAGTAGAAAAAGAACAAATTAAAAATCCCCAATTAAGCACGAAATTGGAAATCCTGAAAATCAAAGGAGAGATTAGTAAAATTGAAAATAAGAAAAGTGAGGCCAGCTAGATAGTACAGTGGATAGAGCACTGGCTCTGGAGTCAGGAGGATCTGAGTTCAAATCTGATCTCTGGCACTTAACGCATACCAGTTGTGTGACCCCTAGGCAAGTTACTTAAATCTAATTGCCTCACCAAAAAAAAAGGAAGAAAATCATTGGATTTTTAGAAGCCCTTTTTATGAAAACACCAACAAAATGGATAAACCAATGCTTAATTTGATGTCAAAAATGAAATAAGAAAACCAAATTACAAAAATCAAAAATGAAAGGGGTAAACTTACCACCAGTGAAAAGGAAATTAAGACAATTGTTTGGAGCTATTTTGCCCAATTACATGGCAATAAATTTGACAATTTAAATGAAAACAATGAATATCTACAAAAATATAAATTACCCAGGTTAACAAAAGAAGAAATAAATTATTTGCAAAACCCTCTTAGAAAAAGAATTTGAATAAGCCATTAATGAGCTTCTTAAGAAAAAACCCCAGGAGCAGAGAGATTCAGAAGTGAATTCCACCAAACATTTAAAAAGCAATTAATTACAATATTACATAAACTATTTGGAAAAATAGGCAAAGATAGAGCACCAGCCCTGAAATCAGGAGGACCTGAGTTCAAATCTGGTCTCAGTCACTTAACACTTCCTAGCTGTGTGACCCTGGGCAAGTTACTTAACCCCAATCGTCTCAGCCAAAAACAAAACAAAACAAAAGAAAAAAAAAAGAAAGAAAAATAGGCAAAAAAGGAATCCTACCAAATTTCTTTTGTAATACAAATATGGTGCTGATACCCAAACCAGAGAGAGATAAAAATTTTAAATAAAATACTAGCAAAAGGTTACAACGATCATACTCTCTGAACAAATGGAATTTATAAGAATTCAGAATTAATTCAATATTAGGAAAACTATCAGCATAACTGACTATCTCAATTACAAAACCCACAGAAGTCATATGATTACCTCCATAGAAGTAGAAAAAGCCTTTAATAAAGTAAGCTCCCATTCCTTTTAAAAATTAAAAAAGAGCACAGGAATAAAGGAAGCATTCCTTAAAATTATAAGTAATATTTATTTAGAATCATCAGCAAACATTATCTGTAGTGCGATTAAGCTAGAAATCTTTCCAGTACAATCAGAGGTAAAGTAAGGATGCCTGCTTTTGCCTGTTATTTAATATAGCATTAGGAATGTTAGCCATAGCAATAAGCAAAGAATTAAAATAGTCAATTGAGGAAACAAACTATCATTCTTTTTAGATGGCATGATGTGATACTTAGAAAATCCTAGAGAATCAACTAAAAATTCCTTGAAATTATTTTCAATTTTAGCAAAGTTGCAGGATACAAAATAACTCCACACAGATCATCAACATTTCTATATATTACCAACAAAGTCCAACAGTAAGAGATAGAAAGAGAAATTCCTTTTAAAATAACTATGGACAATATAAAATACTTTGGAGTCTATCTGCCAAGATAAACCTAAGTATTATATGAGCACAATTATAAAACACTTAGTGTACAAATGTATAAATAAAGTCAGATCTAAAAAACTGGAAAAATATTAATTGCTGATGAATAGGCTGAGCCAATATAATAAAAATTACAATTCTATCTAAATCTATTCAGTGCCATACCAATTAAATTTCAAAAAAATTATAGATCTATTAAAAATGTTAAATTCATCTGGAAGAATAAAAGCTCAAATATATCAAAAGAATCATTGAAAAAAATGAAAAAGAAGGTGTTCTAGTTGTACCAGATTTTCAAAACAATCTGGTATTGGCTAAGAAATAGACTAGAATAGATTAGGTAGAAATTATATTACAGTAAATGACCATAGTAACTTAGTAAATGATAAACCCAAAGATCGAAGCTTTTGGAACAAAAAAAATTATTTGACAAAGCTTTCTAGGAAAATTAGAAAACACTAAGGCAGAAACTAGCAACCTCTACTACTTTCTCATACTGTATATCAAGATAAAATCAAAATGAGTACATGATTAATCCTAAAGAGTGATACCATAAGCAAATTGGAGATAAGAAAATTATCTGTTAGATCTATGGATAAAGGAAGCATTTATGGCCAAACAAAAGACAGAAAGCATCACAAAATATAAAATAGATAATTTTGGTCATATGAAAATTAAATTTTATTTTTTGCACTAACAAAATCAATGCAAACAAAATTATAAGGAAAGCAAAAAACCAGTGGAAAATTTTTGCAACAAGTATCTCTGATAAAGGTCTTATTTCTCAAATATATAGAGCCAAGCCAAATTAACAAAAGTGCAAATCATTCCCCTACTGATAAATGGTCAAAAGATATGAATAGGTAGTCTTGAGACAAAAGAAAATCAAAGCTATTTATAGTCATAAAAAACTGTTCTAAATCTATTGATTAGAGAAATCAACTTGAAACAATTCTGAGATGCCACCTCAAACTTATCAGATTATCTAATATGAGAAAAAAGGAAAAAATGATAAATGTTGGAAAAGATGTAGGAAAACTGGGACACTAAAATACTGTTGGTGGAGTTGTAAACTAATCCAACCATTCTGGAGAGCAATTTGGAACTATTCTCAAAGGTCTATGAAACTGAGCATACTCTGATCCAGCAATATCACTTTTGGGTCTATATTCCAAAGACATTTAAAAAAAGAAAAAAAGGAAAAGGCTCTATTTGTAAAAAAAAATCATAGCAGCTCTTTTTCTGGTGGTTAAGGATTAGAAACTAAAGGATTGTCTATCAATTGGACAATGCAAGCTGTGGTATATGATTATAATGGAACATCATTGTGTTGTAAAAAATGACATGCAGGTGAATTTCAGAAAAACCTGGAAAAATTTATATGAACTGATGCAGAACAAAGGGAACAAAAGCAGGAAAACATACAAGTAACAGTAATATCGTTCAATGAAAAACTGAATAATTTAGCTATTCTCAGCAATACAATGATCCAAGATAATCCCAAAAGACTGATGATGAAACATACTATCTGCTTCCAGAGAAAGAACTGATATTGATTAAATACAGATTGAAACATTCAACTTTTGACTTTCTTTCTTTCATTTTTTTCTAGTCTCCTTGTATAAAATGATCATTATGGCAATGTTTTTTATGGAATTTCCCATATATAATCTATATATAATTGTTTAATTTTACTGAGTAGAAAGGGAGAGAGAAAGGAAGGAAGGAGTAGAATTCTAAACTCAAAACTTTAGGTAAAATATTTAAAAATGAAAAAAAAAGCAAATGTTAAGAAATTGTTTTTAACATGAAATTAGGGAAAAATAAGACATTAAAATGTTTAAAAAGCATATTAGAGAATTTGAATTCCATCCCCAAAACAATTATTTTATCCAGGTATAGAATGAATATGTTAATTTAAAAGATAATTTTAATTTAGACATCAAATTTTCTTAAAACAAGTAAATATTGTATATTATGCAAAGCATTTTAAAAACAAACCTCTTAGGTAATATCAATATTATTTTATCTTTTCTTTTTTAAGTGAGATTTTTGTTAAAACATAGAAAACATTTAATGATCAGTTGAAGATCAAATGAAGACTTTTCAATGAATTATCTGATTGTTTGGCAACATAAAGATTTGTGCATCAAATTAAAAACAAAATAATTCTTGCTATGTATATAGCACTTGATTGTTACAACTAAAAGCTGGAGATATACTCAGTTATCCCTGGGTAGATATTATTATTCACAAAGTCGGGATAATTGACATTCCCAAAGTTACAAAGCTAGCAAATTGTAGACCAGAGTTCAAGTCACCTGACTTACTTAATGGGAAGTGGAATACATTCCCCATTGTAGTATATAGTAAAGGAAAAACTATGCACATAAACTCATTCTGGGATTCTTTGTAAGAACACTTTCTACATCTTCAAATGCCTACAATGATGATACCTTGTTGCTGTTGTTTTTATCCTTTATTCCCAAAGAGGACGAAGGACATCAGGAAAGTGATGTCTTGACTTGCAAATGAATTGAATTTAAGTGAGGCAGAGCTCTGCAAAATCGTTAGCCTCAATCTCTCTGCTAGTGTCATTGTTGGAGTCCAGTGGTAATACAAAAATCAAGACAACCAGTGAGACTTTAGTAGACTCACACAGAAACATTCCTGTTGTTTGACAAAAGTGCTTTTCTCAAGTCAACAATTATTTATTGCGTACTTACTATGTGCCAGGCAAAAGATAAAAACAGTCTCCATCTCATATTCTAAGGGAAGACAACACATAAAAGCAAAGTGAAGGGAAAGGGATGCTGGTGTAAGAAGTCAAGAGAATCAGGAGCAAAATGGAGAGAATGAAGGAGTGAATATGGCCGACCTGGAGGCTCAACCTTAAAATGGAAGTTCCAAAGGGAAATGACCAATTAGATGGAGGGATCTTCTAGGATGAGAAGGCTAATGGAGTGAAGTGGCTAAGGCTGCTTCCAGACTCAGAAGGTCATAGTAGTAAGACTTCTGAAGAACTACTTTTTTGGGCTTTGAGTTCTTTTTCTCTTTGTAAAACCTCCTAGGAACTGATCATTCCTTGCAAACAGTAGGCTGTAAGTTTTTATTTTTATTGAGTCTTCAAACTTGAAAATAAAGAACCCAAATCCCATGAAGATCCTAAAGTGGTAAGAATCTCATTGGGCTTAACAGCTTGTAAATCAAAAGAAGAAGAAGAAAAGCCAGTTATTTTGGCGGCTTCCAGAAGATAACTTTGAATTGACCAACAGTAGTAGACCCCACCCCACACCCTTTCTGACAGCTGGCCAGGCACGAGCTCCAATATCAGTGTAGTATCTCTGTCTTTCCATCTTCCAAGATAAAGTCCTTCAACAGCAGGTCTCTCTTTCCCAGAAGTAAATGACCTTCCTTGCTCTTGCTTCTTTCTTTCTCCACCAACTCCAATTATTCAAGCAAAGTTTGTGAAAGAAGGGTGGAATCAGGTCCCATGTTGTCAATTCATTGTAGCCTCTTGACAGGCCTCTGAGTGGGTGTGAGAGAGAATGTATAGAACATTTGTAAATTAGAGAACTTCCTTTCCAAAGAGCTATAATAAAGTATTGGTCGGTTGCAGTCAATACCCCTAGAGTAAAAGGAATGGATGATGGGCCAAGAATCTGAATACTACAGTGTTTTGTTATTTTCAGGGACCAAATACTGAGCCTAGGACTTATACCCTATCCCTACCTGGATCTTCCCTTTTTTTTCTGCTTGATACAGGGTCATTTTCCTAGTTTTTATCAACAGACTTCATTAGGAAAATAAAATACAAAATGCAAACATTTTCATTTTGTTATTTAATTGTATCCTTCTTGAAAAGTTTGGTGGACAATTCCAATTGTTCAGTGAGGAAGAAAGCCATATACACCCAGAGAGAGGGTTATGAATGGGGACTACAGCATAACATTTTCATGCTCTCTTTTGCTTGCATTATGTTTCTCTCCTCAGATTTTTTTTTCTTGTAAATCTGATTTTTCTTGCACAACAAGATAAGTGTAAAAATATGTATACACATATTCGGTTTGTCAAGTATTTTAACATAATTAACATGTAGTAGACTTCCTGTCATCTAGGGGAGGGGTGGGAGCTAGGAGGGAAAATTTTGTAACAGAAAGATTTGCAAGGGTCAGTGTCAAAAAATTACCCATGCATATGTTTTGCAAACAAAAAGCTTTAATAAAATGGGAAAAAAAGAGAAAAGTTTGGTAGAAAAAGATCTTGTAGTCATCTCAAATCTTTCAATTTTCTAGTCTAACTATATTCTTGTTTCTTTGTGGTTATTCTACATTATTGTACTTTTTCCATAGTCATAGAAACTCAGAATTAGAGGGGACCAAAAATATCCAATCCATTCCTAAAGAGGAATCTTTTCTGTAACACCCCTAAGTTATCATTCTGTTTCAAGCTTGGTAGCCTCTAGGGAAAAGGAATTCACTTGTTCCTATTGTTAGAATTATAGGATCATGGGAACAGAGATTTATAACTAGAAGGGCCATTTAATCCAATCCCCTAAATTTATAGATGAGTAAGCCAAGGGGAAGGGATTAAGTGATTTGCCTATGGTCATATAATTTGTAACAGGGATAGAATTTGAAACTATTTCCTCACACTATGAAATTTTTCTTCTTGTTGGGGCTAAGCAGACATGATTTATTGTCTCTTCTGCATGCCATCTCTTCAGATGCTGGAAGGCAACTTTCATAATGCTTTACCCAACTCTTCTCTAGGGTAAATATTCCCATTTTTCTGAACTAGTCATCATATAGCATTGGATTTAAGCAAAGATCTAGACATGGCTTTAGATGCAATGGGCCTTTTTAAGCTAACAAATGCTCTTTTGCACACTCCAGAGACTTTTTGTTGTTTTGGAGGGATCATGTTCATTTTAACAGATCTCACGTTGACTGAGGCCTCACCCATTCAATGATTAAAGCCAGGTAGCAATTGAGACAAATAATTTTTCACCTATTTCCCCCTACCCCCAATGAATGAATGAATGAATGAACAAATAAATAAATAAATCTGGGAGGGAAAGAGCCTCCAAATTTCTGGCCAAATAGAAATGATTGCTATTTACATTCACTCTGAGCCAATCAGGACCCAAACAATGACCAGTTGAGGTTGGGACCTATTATTGGCCAATCAATGAGAGTCAGAGTGATTTGAGCACTGGATCAAGATGGCTTTGGAAGAGAAAGACCAGTGACCTTGCACAGCCCTTCCTCACTTAATGCTGATAATCATGGTCCTCTTTGAGTACAGATAAACATCACAACAACAAGCAGAGATTTATCAAATAATGTAACCAATCATCCCTTGCTCAATATTGTTTTTTCTGTCCAAATCTATTTGTCTAAACAACTAATTGTCATCAATGAGAAGAACACTGGTATTGGAGCTCAAGAACCTGGACTTGAGGCTGATTCTGATGCTTCTTAGTTCTGTAATGAATATGATCAAAGGTCTGAGACCCTCCAAAACAACAAAAAATCTCTGGAGTGTGTGAAGGAGCATTTGTTATATTCTTGCAGGAAGAAGATGCATCCTAATGGTACAGAAGTGAAAGCATACTTTTATTAACCAAACCCCTCCCAAGTCTCCTCCTAGTCATTCCTGATTCTGATATTTTGATAACTAGCAATATTTCACTCTTTTCCCTTTTCATGCCCTCTTAGACATATTCCCCCTCCTTTATCATGTATCCCATGTTCAAAGATAATGGGAAACTCCTCTTATATAGTATGTTAATTAATATACAGTTAGTTTATTAAGCATGCTCATTCCCCATTTGCCTTTGTTAGGTCATTGACTCCAACTAGTTTGAATTAGATTGGGGTCTGTAGTAAAACTCTGATGAAAAAGGATATAGGGACCCATTTCTGATTAGTTGGATCCACTTGTTAAGCAACTTTGTTAATTATTATTATTATTATTATTATAATTTTAGCTCTCTGTGGAAAACAACTGTTTTGTCACTCCATTCTGAGGTCATCTATTACAGTTCTGTGAACTTTGCAAATGAGTAAATCCCATCCATTAAAGCCTTGATTTTCTCAGTTATAAAACAGGGGATAACCATTCCAAAGGAAATAGGATAAATAAAATGTAGGGAGGGAGGATGGAAGGAACATATACACACACATACAGAAAACAAGCAGAAAAGCATCATAAATTGAAATATACTCTAAGTAAATCACTAGTAAGAAAAACGTGGTAGATGTTTTGCAAATAAAAAGCTTTAATAAAAAAAAGATTAAAAAAAGAAAAAAGAAAAATGTGGTAGAAAACATTTGGATGAAGCTCCATGGAAGGAGAAACAAGAGTCATTTTGTCCCTTTCTAGTGAAATTATTATGTATTATTAGGGTTTATAGTATCGATGTATATGCCATATCTCTTATTAGACTATAAACTTTATAAGGGTAAAGAATGGGTCTTCATTAAATTTTGAATCTCTGATAGCACGCTGTTCTGCACACAAGCACCCAACAAATATTTGTTGAACAATATTAGCTCATATTACTACTGCACTTTAGGACTTATTTATTTATTTATTTTTTGATTGAGGCAATTGGGGTCAAGTGACTTGCTCAGGGTCACACGATAGGAAGTATTAAGTGTCTGAGACCAGATTTAAACTCAGGTCCTCTTGACTTCAGGGCTGGTGCTCTATCCATTACACCATATAGCTGCCCCACACTTTAGGATTTATAAAACATTTCTTTCACAGCAAACCTCAAAGGTAGGTTGTTTGAGTACATTATTCCCACTTTTATGGTTAAAGAGCCTGAATAACCTCAGAAACTTGCAAATGCTCCAAATCAGTACTTCATTTCTACTGTAAACATTATTTACATGCAAATTACTATTATAAGGAATCTAAAATATGAATTAGAATTATATTAGAAATGTGCCAAGATCCATTCTCCACTAGGATAAAATAATTAGTTTTGGAATAGATTTCAAATTCTGTAATATGCTATAAAAGGTAGAACTACACAAGACTTTCAATATAAATACAACTTGAGTTCTCTCTGTACCTGATAAAGATTATGTCATTCTATCATCTCAGTTACTCCAAGGCAAATAGTATAAGCAATACTGAGTAGGGGGTGGGAGAAGAGTGTTGAAGAAATCCTCTTAAGTACAATAATGCAACAAATATGCATAGACAATCAAAATACCACTGCCAGTAATCAGCCTGGTGATAAGCCCTCCTTTGGGGCTTCATTAAATGAATTATTCCAGATGACTGGCACCATTTAGCCCAAATAACTAGTTGTTGGCTCTATTTTAAACTCTTCAATTGCTTGCTTTGGTATGGTTATTTGAAGAACATAAGAACTATCCAGATATCCCATCAGATCTCTCTCTCAACTATCTGGGAAATGACGGCTATCTGAAAGAGAATGGGACAGGCTTGAGGTTTTCATAAAAGGGTTGAGTAGTACTATTGACCGTTGAGTTATAGGTTGTCAACAGAGGAAGGAAAATGTGATTTAGGCATCTTTTCTAAGCACTTAAAAGCTTCCCATTACCAGTCTTCACAAATTTATTTTCCATAGGTCTAATATTTGCAAGAAAAACATGAAGGTTATAATCTTTAGTAATAAAAGTCAATTTTCAATAAGTGATTATACAAAATTAATAATTTATAGAAGCAAATGAAAGAAGGGAAATCCAATTTCATTAATTCTTATGCTATATCAATGTAGAAAGAATAGGGATGATTTCATAGGACAAATGTCATAAGATGATACTTCTTCAACACTTACTTTTCAATCCTGTAATATTGACCTTCTGGCTATTCCCTAAACAAGACATTAAATCTCTACACTCCAGGCATTTTTTTCTCATTCTTCTTCATACTTGGAATGCTTTCCCTTCTTCATTCCAACTACTGAGTTCCCTGGCTTCCATTAAACCCCAACTAAAATTCCACCTACAAGAAGCTTTCCTCAATTTCTCTTAATTCTAGTATTCCCCTCTGTTAATTTTCTGCTATTTCTCCCAGACATATCTTGCTTTCTTTATAATTGTTTGCATATTGTTTCCCCTGTAAGAATTGGATGAGAGTTTAGTTTTCACAGAGTTACATAAAAAAATCAGAGAAATGAAATTTAAATCAGAGAAATGAAACTGAGACCTAAGAAATAAAACCTACGGATTATGAGGAACAAAGAAAGTGAAATTTATAGGATTGCCAATATAATCACTCACAGGGAACTATGACCAAATAAGATGAACGTCAATGGTACTTGTAATTAGGGGTGAGGACTTAAACCCATGTGGGAAAATTAGGTGCTTCAGTTAGGCTTTAACCTCTGTAATATAATGGGGAAATCAGGGGAAGGACTTGCATTTTGGGATAGAAAAAAAAAGAATGGGCTTTTGTGCTCCAAGGTGTGCCTACTAGTTTAGACCGGCTCTTGCAGGAACATAAAATAAAGTTTTTCCTAGATTCATCAGAGAGTCGGTGAAGGTTTTGGTAAGATGCTTGTTACTTACTTCCCTCATTAGATGTAATCTCTTTGAGGGTAGTGACTGTTTTTTGCCTTTTTATGTAAATATTCCCAGTATTTAGCACAGTGCCTGGGACATAGTACTTATTAAATATTTATTGATTGATTGAATTAAACAATGAAATGGAATGAAAGGAAATCTAAAAATAGTAAGACTGTCATTATATAGCAAGGTACCTATGTACTTTGTAGTTGTGAGTTTTTCATAATTTAACAGAACGTGGCAATTTGTCTAAATAGAATAACTTCTGAAGTCAGAAGATTTGTATCCCTACTCTGCTACCTACAGTCTATGTGACTTTAGGTAAATCATTTAATTTTGTTGAACCAGTTTCCTCTTATGGAAAAAGCACTAAAATAGCTTATAATTTTCTTTCAGGCTAAAAGCTTATGAAATACATTCATATTGTCTTTATAAGACCTTTTCCTCTCCCTTTATGATGTCATGAGATCATAGACCTATCTCTTAGAAGGACCTTTAGTGGCTACTTTAACACCTTCATTTTGCAGATGAGGGGTAATTTATCCAAAGTTACAAAGTTAGGAATCAATGATCTCATTATTACAGAGGCAAGGAAGTTAGAGAGTGCAGTGGATAGAATGCTGGGCCTGAAATCAGGAAAGGCCTGAGTTCAGACCCTGGATAAGTCACTTAGCCCTGTTTCTCTCAGTTTCGTCATATGTAAAATGGATTGGAGAAGAAAATGGCAAACCGCTCCAGTATCTCTGCCAAGAAAATCCCAAATGGGGTCATGAAGAATTGGACATAACTGAACAACAAATAAACAAATAGATAATAATTATTGTTAAGATATTTAATTATCTATTTGTTTATTTCTTATCCAGTTATGCAAATCACAAACACTTTCTTTACCACAACTTTGTGAGGAAGGCAATGGATGTTAATTAGGCTATATAGATGTTAGATTTATATGTTATATGTTATAGAGATGTTAATTTTAATAGATGTTATATATATTAAGTTAAATAAGTGAATATACTGAAAGATGACTTGACACAACTAGTTTCCGAGCTGAGATTCAAACTCATGCTTCCTGACTTCAAGTTTGTTGCTATTTCATTCAACAGACATTAAGTGCTTACTGTATGGAAGATACTATCTCATGCTGCTTCCTTACAGATATGGGGATTTGGGTTCTTTTTTGTTTTTTAACATTTTGCAAAGAAGAATGAGAAAGGCATGAATGGATTTCCCTAGCTCATTTAAAGTTTGTATGTTCTTTAGATCTGTGCCTGACTTTCCTAAGTCTTGATGATGTGCCAACTTACACTGTTGTTGCAAATATTGATTGGTGTCCATGAAGTTTATTAATATCAGGTGCATCTTTAGGACTTACAGAAGTTGACCTCAAAGTGCTAATTCCTTCCAGTCTCCAAGACTTCAGACTAATGAGCTCCATATTGTCTTTTCATTTTCATGCTTCTTTGAGACACTTGTACTAGGATTTGTGATTCAGTGTGATATGGAAACATCAGGTAATGGGAGGCAAAAGCCAGTTTTGCTTTGTATGAGACAACCCAGCTGAGCTGGTTAGAAAGGTTTATCTGGTCACAGCACAGAGTTTGTGTAGAAAAAAATTGTTTTGATCTGGTATTTGCTGAGAGATAGTGCCCAAGTTCAGATCTGCCTGGGACTCTATCAGAGCGAAAGTTTCCTCCACAGTTTTTACCACTGAAGAAGAAATAGATCAAGTAATTATAGTTCTTGGAAAACATTATAGATTAAGAGCTGAAAGGGATTATTATATAGATTATCTAATCCAATCTCCTGCATTTTACAGATGAGGAAACTGAGACTCTGAGATGTTATTTCACTCACCCAGGACCACAGAGCTAGTAAATGTCTGGGGTTAGATTTGAACTCAGGAAGATGAGATGTATGGACTCCAGACTCTGTGCTCTATGGCGCCACCTAGCTGCCCCGTATATATACACAAATATGGATGCATCTATATACAGTTTCTTAGAGGGAGAATAATCAGTTTTTAGTTTATACTTAGCAAACTAATCACTTCTTTACTGTCAGTAAACTTTTCCATTTCTCATCTTCTGTCTTCATTTTTGCTCCTAGTACTGCATGGAAAAAATTTCCCCATATGGTCCTCTTCTTAACTCATTTGTTTCTTTTGCTTCTTCAGAGCAGATTTCCTGAATGAAGGACATATCTCAAAGTTTATTTCCAGGAGCTGGCTTTCCTTTTAAAACAAAACAAAACAAAAGTCTACAGATTTTTCTCCACAGACCTAACGTCTGAAACACACCCAGTTCCCTCTCCTGAATAGTTTCCTCTGTACGTTTCTCCATGTGTGTTTTATTCCAAGTAGAACAAGAGCTGCCGTAGTCCAAACAAGATTCATTTTAGAAAGCTGAGGTGTTTCTATACATTCTGAGCTTCTCTCTCCATCTAAAAGTTCTTGCCAAATCTCTCACTTTTGTATGGTAAATAATCTTTTTACAGATCACCTCATTGCATTCAAGTTCTCCTTGAACCTCAACTTGAGCTTTAATTGATTGATTCATTCAGCAATCATTTATTTATTTGAGATGAAGAAGTCCAGGATGTGGAAAGTTTCATGCAATTCATATGGTCTCAAAATATTCAACATGACAAAAACACAAGTTAGTTAAAATGGGAGACAAAGCTTACATGTCATTAAGATAATAAATAATAGAATAGCTATGCTAAGGGAGGTGACTGAAGTTCTAACTTTGCTGTAACACTGGAAAGCATCAGAGCCAGATAAAATCCAAAATTGTTGGTTCAAAACCTTGACAGTGGTACTTGAATTACTAGTAAAACAGTTTAGAAGCTTTCTCTCAAATGCTAGCCTGAGCCCACCTTTTTTTTTTAATGGAAGATATTACATATTTACTACCAAAAGATAGGGACACCAAATATGAGTCAATTGAATCTTATGTACTTTAAACAAAAGCATTCACAGTTTGCATCATAAGCAATTAAGTATATGATATATAAAATCCTGAGAGCAGGGAGGGTACTTTCACAAGTTTCCTGAGAATTTTTTAGTAGTTTGAACTATTCAAAAAGTTGTTTTATATATATAATCAGTAACAATAAAATAAATATGTTTTACATATATATGTATGTATATGTATATACATGTATATAAATGTATACACATGTATATATATATGTAAAACACATTTATTTTATTGTTACTAATTATTTTTACTGGAATGTATGGGATATTCCAGGAAGATTAGCTTCTCTGGTGTGAGGACTTGGTTGTTTTTTGGTTTTTACCTGGCACTCAATTCTCACCTTTGTCTCCAAGAAGCTATAGTATGAGTAGTGGCCACACTCTGGTAAAATCATCTCAGCAGATGGACTAAACCAGATTGAGGGTAATTGACTGGCCTTAAATTTCTCCATGAGTTAGAGGGATGCCTACCCCAAGCATGTAAAGACTTACCCTCAAGGAATGGGAAGATGAGAACATTTTTTTCCAATGTGAAATGCTTAGAGCTTGATTAGACATCAAAAATTCTACTTCATCCTGAGTCATCTTGACTTTTATCTTGCCAGTGAACTTCAATGACTCTAGAAGAGTGATGCTGATGACTTTGTGCAACTCTTGTCACACTCAGATCCAATTTACTCACGTCAAGACATCACTCAAAATGTCATTGGTCTTCTTCAAAAACAAAGGATAGGCAACAATAATAAATTACTGCTATGTCTTTGATTCAATTTCATCTTCATGAATTATTCATATACTGTAAATATTATATATGTAAACTAAATGGGAAGAATATGCTTAAAACAATTAATGCCTATGCAATTCCAGTCTTCATGTTCTTTTTAAAGGGTAAAAAAAGGACCACAACAGCTCTGGAAAGTATCTTAACAAGAACACATACTATATATTTTTTTTTCAGTTGAAATATTTATTAATTGCCAGGTTTGGGTAGTTTTTAATTTTTTAAAGTTTATTTATTTTTAATGCATATTGTTTTATGAATTATGTTGGGAAAGAAAAATCAGAGCAAATGAGAAAAAACCATGGGAGAGATTAAAAAAAAGTGAACATAGAAAAAAGAAATGAACAAAGCATGTATTGATTTACATTCATTCTCCTTAGTTCTTTCTCTGGCTGCAGATGGCATTTTCTATCCAAAGTCTATTGGAATTCCTTTGGATCACTGAACTACTAAGAAGAACCAAGTCTCTCATAGATGATCATTGCACATTTTTGCTGTTATTGTAGAACACATACAATATTAATGAAGCATATGGCTCATCAACTGATTGTGGAAAAATGAACACTTTTTCACAACCAAAGGGGAAGAAGACCAATGGAAATTCTTAGAGCACATGATATGCAGGTTAAAAACTTACCAAAAATCCTTTCAAACAAATAGACATCACTTTACCAGCAAGATAATAAAGGACAGTACTTAAGTGCTATTTTATTTATTTAATGTAATTGAAAATAAAAATTTAAAAAATCTCTGGATTCAACTTATGAGTCAACTCAAGAAGCATTGAAAGAACTAAAATCCAAGAGTGAGATCCAAAGGTTCTCTGAAAGGGTATTCATCTGAGCTCAATCAACAATACATTGATGAAGAATCATTGAACAAAGAAATCATGCAGACTTCTTTGTAGAAGCAGAAAGATTTTTGAGGGCAATTCATGACCAAACTATCAACACCAAATATAGATATAAAGAGCTTGGACTCATTGATCAATGTAGAGTATCAAAGAAATGGTAGAAACATCACAGTAGGTGAGCAAAAAGTTAGCATCTAATGAATGCT
The DNA here is from genome assembly GCA_023553655.1 of Myrmecobius fasciatus. Classification (NCBI taxonomy): domain Eukaryota; kingdom Metazoa; phylum Chordata; class Mammalia; order Dasyuromorphia; family Myrmecobiidae; genus Myrmecobius; species Myrmecobius fasciatus. Next base: position 54,029 of record JAJPUD010005114.1, on the reverse strand, counting down.
TAGCAAAATATGAGCCAGTGACTTGTTGATCAGAAGCTTGTTATATTTGATGAATTCACAGAAACAAAGCCTTATGATATTATACAAACAGTCCTCAAAATGTTTTTGAGAATTTAACAAATAAACTCTACTAGAACTAAATTAAGATCACAAATGGAACTGTTGCCCATAATTTCCTCCTCTAACATCACACCAATCCATAAGAATTTGTGAACCATATTTATAATTGTTATTTAGTTGTTTTTCAATGATTTCTGTCTCTGGTTTGTCTTTCTTTCTTCAGCTCATTTTATATCTAAAGAACTGAAGCAAACAGGGTTAAGTGACTTGCCCATCATACAAGATTTTTAAATGACAGTTGGCCAGCCATTTGTTTGGGATGGTTAGGACCATTTGTAGCTGGGGACTCAGTGACCTCAAGGGTTCCCTTCCATGCAAAAATTCTACAATCTTCATAATTCACTCATATTAAGGTGTAAATAACAGACAAAACTTAGCAAATTGCTTCTCTTTGGTTTTTGAGTTTTAATTGGGGCACAAAGACTTTAAGAAAAAAAATAAAGAATCATAACATTATAGACTTAGAGATGGACCACTCTTTTCAATTCCTTCATTTTTAATATAAGGAAACCAAGTTTCAGGTAGATTACGTATCCAATTATGGCATTATCTAATTGTCCAATTATCCACTGTCCAATTGTCTAATTATGGCATTTGTAAAAGGAATGCAGAGGCATTTTAAGAGCATAAAAGGATATTCTTCATCCCTGAAATCACAACATTTAGTTAGCTACCTTTTGACCTAGATCATTGGTGGTATTTAGTCATTTTTCAGTAATGTTTGACTCTTTGTGATTCTATCTGGAGTTCTCTTGGCAAAGATACTGGAGTGGTTTGCCATTTTCTTCTCCAGCTCATTTAAAAGATGAACAACTGAGACAAACGTGGTGGTTAAGTAATTTGCCCAGGGTTATACAGCTAGTAAGTATTAGAGACCAGATTTGAACTCAAGAAAATGACTTTTCCTGACCCTAGATCCAGCACTCTTTTCATTGCCCCACTTAGCTGCCCAATTATTGGTGGAAAATTATTGGAAATAGTCACTCAATATATTTGAACCTGGATAAAAAATAGATTAAAACTACCTAAAAAATTCACTATAGAAACCAGTTGGAAAAATCAGTAGTCAGATCCAAAGGGAAGAATAATTGCACACTACTTATAAACATCATTGAACAATCCAAGGAAAATAGTATTTGTAAAGGGGTTATGAAAAGGTTATTGAAGAATTTTTCCTTCCCCCTTTGACCTATGGCATGAGTCATTCCAAGATAAGATTCCGTGAGTGGGTCAATCTATGGGAAAATGATGTGGGAGACATTCATATCAAAAAGAGAACTTTGTTTAAGAGAATTAATAATTATCTGGCTTTTTTTAGTTTTAGAGGAAAAAGTGAGTCAGAAATGAGAATTAACACTCATGATGTGATAGAAGTGGCACTTGTTTTTAGGGTTAGATTTCCTTCTTTAACCAAGGGCATAATTAATAGCCTCTCAGTATTAGGAATAGAGGACAGGCATATTTCAAACATTCAGATGTGGCAGCATCTTTATGTGAATCGATTTATTTGTAAGTAGTCTCTCCAAGTTTGGGGCTTCTGCTTTCTTTTCCTTTTTTTTTTAACAATAGCTTTTTATTTTTAAAATATATGCAAAAATAGTTTTCAACATCACCTTTGCAAAACTGTGTGTTCCAAATTTTTTCCCTCCCTTCCCCCTACTCCCTTCTCTAGACAGCAAGTAATCTAATATGTTATTATTATTTAAATTTATAAAAAGCAGAGTAATAGGAAAATAAAAACAGAAAAGGAATACAAAACAAAATAAAGCAAAATAAAAGAGAACATTGCCATGGGACCAGTAGAACATTAGGGAATATTCAAAATATATAACAACAAATTACCAGATCAAAAAAGTATACATATATATATATGTCTATATATATATCACTAGAAGAAATTATATTCATGAATGTTCACTTTTTCTTTACTTCCTAATAGATTGTTCTTTGGTTCTCTGCTGCATACCTTATTTATTTTTTCCCCGCCTTTTCATTGCCCCACCCCCAAGCAAGTTGCAGTTAAATATAAAGATATGTTTATATATACTTATGTGTATATATATATATGTATGTATATATGTATACCTATGTGTATGTGTGCATATATATATATATATATATACCTACATAAATAGACACATTCACACCCCCACATACACACATATTTCCTATCACTGCTAACTCTTTAATTAAATTCTGCTCTATAACCTGCTTTGCTTTACTTGATCTCCCCCACTCAAGTATCCCTCCCTTGTCTTATTCCCTTATCCTTTACTTCCCCATTCCTCCCCCTTATTTCTTTATAGATTTTTGGTGGCTTCGTTGTGTATATGTAGTATTGCCTATTTAACCCATTCTCCATGTAGGTAGGTTTTTAGAATTAAGAGTCTCCCTAATGCCTCTAATAATGTCTATTCTTCCTTTGCACCTTATTTATATAACATGATTACTATTTTTATCTTAACTCTGCCAGTCTTTCTTTTGAGCTAACCTATTGTTGATGTGAATCTTAAATATATAATATACATTTCCCATGTAAAAATAATTAGTCCATGTTTAAATAGTTTGTCCATGTTGAATTCCTCAAAATTGATTTTTCATAATATTTGCTCTTATATATTAAATTTTCTGCTAAGTTTGGGTGTAGTTGACAAAAAGTCCTAAAAATCTGCAAGTTTGTTGAAGGTCCATTTTTTTTTCTCATCCAAAATTATAGATAATTTTGCTGGATATGATATTTTTGACCACAGACCTAGTTCTTTTGATTGTTGATAATATGATTCCAGGGCCTGCGGTCTTTATTGTAGTTTCTGATTAGTCTTGTACAATTCTAATTGTAGTTCCAGAGTATTTGAATTGTTTTTTTCTTGTTTCTTGCAAAAGTTCTTCTTTGATCTGAGGTTTTCGAAATTTGGCAATAATATTCCTGTGTATTTTCCACAAAGGATCTCTTTGAGGTGGTGATTGGTGGATTTTTTCCTTTTGTACTTTCCCCTCAGGTTCTATCACTCCAGGGCAATTTTCTTGGATTATTTCCTGCATTATTGTGTATTCTCTTTTTGGTCACAACTTTCTGGCAATTCAGTTATTCTTATTTTTTTTTTTTTTATTCTTGATCTGTTCTCCAGATCTTTCATTTTTTAAATATATTTCACATTCTGTTCTATTTTCTCATTCTTTATAATGTTTTGTTATTTCTTGGTCTCTCATAGCTTTACTGGCTTCTCCTTGCCCCATTCTAATTTTTTTTTAGTGTTTTTACTTTTTATTTTATTAAAGCTTTTCATATGTATAACATATGTATGGGTAGTTCCCCAACATTGATCTTTACAAAGCTTTCCATTACAAATTTTACCCCCAGTCCCCTCCCCTCCCCTAGATAGCAGGAAGTCCACTACATGTTAATAATGTTGAAATGCTTGAGAAGTTATGCAAGAAAAATCCTATCTACAAGAAAAAAAAAAGAATCAGAGAAAGGCAACACAATGCAAGCAAATGTCAATAGAGATCATGAAAATGTTACGTTGTGGTCCATATTTCATTTCCCTCTCTCTGGGTGTATATGGTTTTCTTCAGTGAACAATTGGAACTGGTTTGAGACAATTCTTTGTTGCAGAGAGCCATGTCCATCAGAATTGATCATCATGTAATACTGTTGTTGCTGTGTATGATGATCTCCTGGTTCTGCTCGTTTCACTCAGCATCAGTTCATGCAAGTCCCTCCAGGCCTCTCTGAAATCGTCTTGCTGGTCGTTTCTTACAGAGCAATAATATTCCATAACATTCATATACCATAATTTATTCAGCCACTCTCCAATCGATGGGCATCCTTTCAGTTTCCAGTTTCTAGCCACTACAAAAAGGGCTGCCACAAACATTCTTGCACAGGTGGGTCCCTTTCCCTCCTCCAAGATCTCCCTGGGATATAGGCCCAGTAGAAACACTGCTGGGTCAAAGGGTATGCACAGTTTGACAACCTTTTGAGCACAGCTCCAGATTGCTCTCCAGAATGGTTGGATCCGTTCACAGTTCCACCAACAATGCATCAGTGTCCCAGCCCTCCCACAACCCCTCCAACATTCATCATTAACTTTTCCTGTCATTTTAGGCAATCTGACAGGTGTGTAGTGGTACCTCAGAGTTATCTTAATTTGCATTTCTCTGATCAATAGTGATTTGGAGCAACTTTTCATATGACTAGAGATGGTTTTAATTTCATCATCTGAAAATTGTCTGTTCATATCCCTTGACCACTTATCTATTGAAGAGTGGCTTGAATTCTTATATATATATATGAGACAATTCTGTATAAATTTTAGAAATGAGGCCTTTATCAGAACCATTAAATGTAAAGATGATTTCCCAATTTGATGCTTCCCTCCTAATCTTGTCTGCATTTGTTTTGTTTGTACAGAAACTTTTTAACTTAAAATAATCAAAATTATCCATCTGGTGTTCAATTAGGAGTTCCAGGTCTTCTTTGGACATAAATTTATTCCATCTCCACAGGTCTGAGATAAACTATATTACGTTCCTCTAACTTGCTTACAAAGTCCCTCTTTATATCTAGATCATGAACCCATTTAGATCTTATCTTGGTATGTGGTGTTAGGTATGGGTCAAGCCCTAATTTCTTCCACACTAGTTTCCAATTTTCCCAGCAGTTTTTGCCGAATAGTGAGCATTTATCCCAAAAGCTGGGGTCTTTGGGTTTATCAAATACTAGATTGTTAAGGTTATTGCCTAGATAGTCCTGATATCCTATCCTGTGCCACTGATCGACTGCTCTATTTCTTAGCCAGTACCAAACGGTTTTGATGACCGCTGCTTTATAATATAGTTTTAGATCTGGTACAGCAAGGCCACCTTCATCTGCCTTTTTTTTCATTAATCCCCTTGAAATCCTTGACCTTTTGTTCTTCCAAATGAACTTTGCTACTATTTTTTCTAGATCTGTAAAATAATTTCTTGGGAGTTTGATTGGTATGGCACTAAATAAGTAGATTAGTTTGGGTAGTATTGTCATTTTTATTATGTTCGCTCTGCCTACCCATGAGCACTTAATATTTTTCCAATTGATTAGGTCTGATTTTATTTGTGTGGAAAGTGTTTTGTAATTTAGTTCGTATAGTTTCTGACTTTTCCTTGGCAGATAGATTCCCAAATATTTTATCCTATCATCTGCTATTTGGAATGGAATTTCTTTTTGTATCACCTGCTGCTGAACTTTGTTGGTAATATATAAGAATGCTGATGATTTATGTGGATTAATTTTGAATCCTGCCACTTTGCTAAAGTCGTGAATTGTTTCTAGTAGTTTTTTAGTTGAGTCTCTAGGGTTCTCTAAGTATACCATCATGTCATCTGCAAAGAGTGATAATTTGGTTTCTTCATTACCTACTCTGATTCCTTTTATCTCTTTTTCTTCTCTTATTGCTAAAGCTAACATTTCTAATACAATATTAAATACTAATGGTGACAGTGGGCAGCCTTGTTTCACTCCTGATCTTATTGGGAATGGTTTTAGTTTGTCTCCATTACATATGATGCTTGCTGATGGTTTTAAATAGATGCTACTGATCATTTTAAGGAAAAGCCCATTTATTCCTATACTCTCTAGTGTTTTTAAGAGCAAATGGTGTTGGATTTTATCAAAGGCTTTTTCTGCATCTATGGAGATAATCATATGGTTTTTGTTAATTTGGTTATTAATATAATTAATTATGCTGATAGTTTTCCTAATATTGAACCAGCCCTGCATCCCTGGTATAAATCCTACTTGGTCATAGTGTACTATCCTGGGGATGTAATCTCCATTGTGTTATCTCATTGCTAATATCTTATTTAAAATTTTTGCATCAATATTCATTAGGGAAATTGGTCTATAGTTTTCTTTCTCAGTTTTTACCCTACCTGGTTTAGCTATCAGCACCATATCAGTCTCATAGAAGGATTCTGGCAGTATACCTTCTGTCCCTATTTTCTCAAATAGTTTGTGTAGTATTGGAATCAATTGTTCTTTGAATGTTTGGTAGAATTCACATGTAAATCCATCTGGCCCTGGAGATTTTTTCTTAGGGAGTTGGTTAATGGCTTGTTCTATTCTTTTTCTGATATGGGGCTATTTAAATAATTTATATCCTCTTCTGTTAACCTGGGCAATCTATATTTTTGTAGATATTCTTCCATTTCATTTAGATTATCAAACTTACTGGCATAAAGTTGGGCAAAGTAACTCCTAATTATTGCTCTAATTTCCTCTTCATTGGAGGAAAGTTCTCCCTTATCATTCTTGAGACTAACAATTTGATTTTCCTCTTTCCTTTTTCTTATCAAATTAACTAAAGGCTTATCTATTTTTAAAGAATTTTTTTCATCTTTGAGATGTACCTGCGTTTCTAGTTGATTAACTCTTTTTTCCATAATCTTACTGGGTTTTTTGGATGGTTTTTATTTATTTGTTTTTCTTCAATGTCTTTTATTTGATTTTTAAATTCTCTTTTGAGTTCTGTAAATTCTCTCTGGACAGAGAGCCATTTCACATTACTTTTTAGGATAGTAGCTTTTTTTTTTTTAACTTAAGTATCCTCCTCTGAAGGTGAAGCCTGTTCTTCCCTGCTTCCATAATATGTTTCAATGGTTGGATTCTTCTTTGTCAGTTCTTCTTTTTTTTAATGAGAGGTATTAGTGTAAGCATCCTGAATTCTAGGGTGAGGGGATGGTGTTTCAAGCTTCCCTTTAGCTCTTCACTCTGACTGGAACTCCAAATCAAAAGCTCCATCTTCCAGCAAGTGCCCACAACCAGCAGTGCCCTCGTCCCCTGCACTTTCTTGGTCCATGCTGGTTCCTTCTCACCCAGGGCCTGGTGTTCCCAATCAGCCAAGGTTCACTTCTTCTTCCTAGACTCAAAGCCCTGACTTGATAAACTGTTGGGGAGGTGAAAGTGTCTGTGGTTCCTGCAGAGGCTCCAGCCACAGCAAGTTTGCCCAAAGGCTTCCCCACTTGGTGTTTCTGTGGAGCTAGTCCAGAGGTGTTTGTACTTCATACAAGTTAATCCCCAGCCTGAGGTCTTACTTCAGATCTTCTCTGAATGTGTCTGGAGGATCCCTTTTCTGCTACTAGTTTTCTTGATTTTTCCCCAATCTTCGATTGCCCTGAGGCACAAATTTGTTCCATTTGTGGGGGAAATCAGGAGAGCTTGAAGTTTATGAACTTACTCTGCCATCTTCCAGAATCCTCTGCCCTCCAATATATGTTAAATATGTGCAATTTTATACATATTTCCACAATTACCATGCTGCACAAGAAAAATTAAATCAAAAAGGAAAAATATGAGAAAGAAAACAAAATGCAAGCAAGCAACAAGAGAAAGAGTGAAAATACTATGTTGTGATCCATACTCAGTTCCTACAGTGCTCTCTGGGTGCAGATGGCTTTCTTCAACACAAATGTATAGGAATTGGCCTGAATCACCTCACTGTTGAAAAGAGTTATGTCCCTCAGAAATGATCATCATATAGTCTTATTGTTGCCATGTACAATGATCTCCTGGTTCTGCTCACTTCACTTAGCATCAGTTCCTGTAAGTCCCTCCAGGCCTCTCTAAAATCATCCTGCTGATCATTTCTTACAGAACAATAATATTTCATAGCATTCATACACATAACTTATTTAGCCATTCTCCAGCTGATGGGTATCCATTCAATTTCCAATTCCTTGCCATTACAAAAAGGGCCTCTATAAACATTTTTGCACATGTGGGTCTTTTTTTTTTTTTTTTGCTGAGGCAATTGGAATTAAGTGACTTGCCCAGGGTCACACAGCTAGCACGTGTTAAGTGTCTTAGGTCAGATTTGAACTCCTGACTTCAGAGCTGGTGCTCTATTTACTGTACCACTTAGCTGCCCCCCTTTCCCCTTTTTTATGATCTCTGAGATACAGGGCTTGTGCTTTCTTGAATTCTTTTCTACCAAGTCAGTGTGAAATACAGGAATGAAGAGGTTAAATACCTCTTCATTTTAAAATCCAATGACGTTATTCTTCAAAGTAGTCACTAACTAGCCTTTGGCCATCTTAGGCACTGAAGATGCCTATGTTCTTTATACAATTGCTCTCTCAGCCTTGGCTTCTGTTCAATATCTCAAAGTCTAGTGTTAAGCAACTAGACTCCTATAATATAAAGAATGACAGCTTCTTTCTGCAGGATAGTAAATTAGACTTTAACAACCCTAGAGAATTATGTGGCAATTTGTGGATTTGACTACAAGACAAAGAATTAAGAGAAACAAAATCTATAGATTATTACACCTCTTTTATTTTACTGCTTGGTTTAATAGTAAAGAATAAAATTATTAATTAGCACTAGAAAGGATTTTAAAGATCATCTAGTTCATATGCTCAAAAAGTTATCAAGCTGTGCATACCCTTTGACCCAGCAGTGTTTTTACTGGGCTTATATCCCAAAGAGATCCTAAAGGAAGGAAAGGGATCCACATTGCAAGAATGTTTGTGGCAGCCCTTTTTTTTGTAGTGGATAGAAACTGGAAACTGAATGGATGCCCATAAATTGGAGAGTGGCTGAACAAATTATGGTATATAAATATTATGGAATATTATTGTTCTATGAGAAATGACCAGCAGGATTATTTCAGAGAGGCCTGGAGAGACTTGCAAGAACTGATGCTGAATGAAATGGGCAGAACCAGGAGATCAATATACACTGCAACAACAATATTATATGATGATTGATTCTGAAGGACGTGGCTCTCTTCAACAATGAAATGTTTCAAACCACTTCCAATTGTTCAGTGATGAAGAAAGCCATATACACCTAGAGAGAGGGATAGGAGTGTGGACCACAACATAACATTTTCATGCTCTCTATTGATGTTTACTTGCATTATGTTTTCCTTCTCAGATTTTTTTTCTTATGGATCCAATTTTTCTTGTACAGCAAGATAACTGTATAAATATGTATACACATATTCAATTTGTCAAGTATTTTAACATAATTAACATGTATTAGACTTTCTGCCACCTAGGGGAGGGGTGAGGGAAGGAGGGAAAAATTTGTAACAGAAAGCTTTGCAAGGGTCAGTGATGAAAAATTACCCATGCAATATGTTCTGCAAATAAAAAGCTTTAAAAAAAAGATCATCTAGTTCAAAATCTTATACTTTCCAGAAAGGGAACCTGAGGCCCAAAGAAGTAAAATTACCTGCCCAAGATTTAGTTATATAATCCTAATACTATAATGACTGCCTGATTAAGTCAGTTCATTTTGCTTTGTATTATTAATTTTAACAATAGAAACCATGAATTTGTTTGAGACTTCTGAAAATATACTCCAAAAAGCTAAGATAAGTGGGTGACATTGTCTCGTTCTACCAACTTTGTTGAATTGACATGGATATAGTGCTATAAACAAGTTCCTCAGGGAGGAGGCAAGGGAGGGAGAATTACTATAAATTTTTAATTTGTACTACCTTCTCTCTCTCTGTGGATGCTCAAAATGGTCAAATACTTATTGATCTGAATGTGGATTACATATGCTTTCCATGAGCAGCATGAAATTATGAGCTATTAAAATTTTTATGGGATGGTCATTGAATAGAGCCATAGCTTATCAGAAACTATATTGCTATGAAGATATATAGATATATATATGTCTGTGTGTGTATGTCTGTGTGTATGTGTATGTATGTGGTATATATACCTACATATTTCTATTTCTATATCTATATATATATATGAAGAGAGACAGACAGATAGAGATACAAAGAGATAGAGCTGAGTTTACATATGGCCTCAAATACTTAACACTTCCTAGCTGTGTGACTCTGGGCAATTCACTTAACCCCAATTGTCTCATCAAAAAAAGAAAGAAAGAAAGAAAGAAATTTTTAAAAAAGATGGATTGATTATAGATTCTCAGGGCTTTTCCTGATGACTAGGATGGTCATACTATACATATTCACATGCATACATACATACAAAAACACAAAACTGTGGAATATATATATGTATGTGTATGTCTCTCTGTGTGTATATGTATTTATATACATATATATATAAACACATACACAATATACATATCTATCTATAAATGTGTATAGATAGATAGGTATATATATATACATATGCAGTCTCAATTCTAAATTTATCTACTTGAATTTATTAAATACTTACTAAATATAACCACAAATGGATATCCATTCCATAAGATATTTGATTATAACATTATATTTGATTGAACAAATTAATGATAATAATAATTATAATCAGTGATGATGATGATTATAACTTTATTATTACAGCTAACATTTTATAGTGATATAAAATTTGCAAAATACATTACAAATATCATGTTTTTTATCCTCACAATACTCCTAGGAGGTAGGTATTATTCTTATCCATTTTATAGATGAGGAAACTGAAGTAGACATTGTCAACTCTTAATATCAATACAAATTAGAAATTCATTTGTAAATTATGGTCTTATAATGTTGCTTTGGAGATAATGAAAAAATAAGTGACCTATTCAGAATCATATTATTTATAAGTTCCTGAGTCCGAATTTTAAATTCTCCAGAATTCTTCCAACACTTTTCCTATTACACCACACTAGCAATAGTTAAGGCATTTAAATAGTGATCAAAGAATCAAAGCTTTAGGGTTGGAAGACACCTTAGAGATCATCTCATTCAATTTCCCATATTTTGCAGATGAAGAAGTGAAGCATTAAGGGAAAAATGTCTATAGATTATTATACCTCTTTTATTGAACTACTTAGTTTAATAGTAAAGAATCAAATTATCAGAGCTAGAAAGGATTTTAAAGATCATCTAGTTCAAAACTTTGTACTTTCCAGAAAGGGAACCTGAGGCCCAAAGAAGTAAAATTACTTGCCCAAGATTTAGTTATATAATTCTAATTCTATAATTAGAAGAAGTGAAGTGGCAGAGTAGTTGCCAAGTCAAGTCAACAAACATTTATTAAGGACTCTACATGCCCAATAAGCATTGTGCCAAGTGTCTTGCCCAAAGTTACACAAGTAGCTAAAAAAGAGACAGGATGCAGGCCCAGGTTCTCTGATTCCAGATCTAGTCTATTACACCTAAACAGATCCTTCAAACTAAAGTCACATGAGTTTGATGCCAATTCCTGTTTTTTTGTTTGTTTGTTTGTTTTTAGGATTTTGATTTTTAGGAGGCATATATACAAGCTGAAGCAAGTTCCAAGAAAGATGACCATAAATGTAAAGTTTTCCTTTGGGTCAAATGCCAATATGACAACATTTTTGTAGCACAGTATAGCTACAAATTCCATTAATCTCAGGGTGAACAATGTACAACTGGGTTTTAGAGTCTATGATTAGACAGTAATTCATAGGTAACAATGAGGAAAGGAATGAATCCGTTATGACCTTTTGGGTACTGAACCTTATGCCATCATGTGATACCTTTTATACTACTGTAAAATTCTTATATTATTCAATTTTCCAAGTTTATATTCTTTATATGTACAATTAGATTGTTGAATCAATCAAGGACCTGTGTTATATTTCTTTATATTAAGTTCTGACTCTATGTTTCCTCTTGGAATGGAGGTGACCTGGGCTCCTGAAGGTCTTATCAGCATATGGCAAACTCTGGTAGGTCTAATCATGATAGAAAGGCCTTGGGTATATTCCTCATATATAGTTGGACTCCAAACTAGCAAAAAATATGAGGGCTCACGTAAATAATAATAATTTACATGATTTTTTCAATATTTACATAGGGCTTCATTGACATTATTTATTTGAGCTTCTTTGATATGGATGTATATCACCATATTTTCTACTGGTATTATCATCTCTCATTTTACAGATGTGGAAACTGAAGTTCAAAGAGAAAGAAAGATAGATGGATAAATAGGTAGCTAGATGATAAACAGATAGGTAGACAGATAAAGAGATGAGTTGATAAATGGACAGATGGGTAGTTAAATAATAGAATAGATAGACAGATGGATAAATGGACAGATAAACAGATAGATAGACAAAGCATTTATCATGAATAAGTGATTTGCCTATGGTCACACAACTAACATTAAAAAAGAGATTTGAATCTAGGTCTTTTTGATTCTACTCTATTATAGAAAAGTTTAGTACTAGCATACTGATTATTTTAGGAAGAGCATAAAAACTCTTGAAGAAACTACTAAGAAATTAAAAAACTAAGAAACTCTTGAAGAAAACTATTAATAAGAATTGTGATCTTCAGCTGCAGAGGAAATATCCATGCTATTGAAATCATAGACTCTTTTCCCTATAAGCATTAAATGTTCCAGGTAGTCAAGGATTAAGGCTTATCAAAACTTTGCAGCTTCCTCAAAGTGTTCTTGTTCTATTGTTCTACAATGAGTAAGTACTTTTAATATTTGCAAAATTGAATCAATAACTTCAGAGCTTAGCCTATAGCCTTCAGAGTCTGACATAGTGAGTGTTAAATAAATGCTTGTTGACTGACTGGATAAAGATGGACTGGATTTTTGGATCAAAGAACTGAAGGAATACAAAGAAGTCATTGTCTTGTATTCCATTATTGAATTACAGATTTTAAAGTTTTCAACAGGCTTGCTTATAGCAGACATACTCACCATTAAATATATGTTGTTGTTTAGTTGTTTTTCAGTCATGTCCTATTCTTTATGGCTCCATTTGGGTTTTTCTTGGCAGAGATACTGGAATGGTTTGCTATTTCCTTCTCCAGTTCATTTGACAGCTGAGGAAACTGAGGTAAACAGGGTTAAATGGCATGCCCAGAACCACATAGCTACTCAGCATCTAAGGCCATATTTGAATTCAGAAAAATGAGCCTTTCCGACTCCAGACTCAGTATTCCATTCATGGAGCCACCTAGCTATGCTAATTAGGATAAAATATAAAAAATCCAGAAAACAAACATAATGATTAATGTATTTTTGCACATTTTGTGTTATGGAGGTAGTCATATCATGATCCTTCCTATCTGAGAATCAGATTATCAGTAGGCTGTTTCCTGGAGTAAAAATTGGTGTCAGGAAATCTTGGTTAGCAGAATCTCCTAAAGGTCATGAATAACAAGGCTTGCTTATATTCTAGATACCTCACCCAATTTAGTTTCACTGTGAGAATGGGTTGATTCAAGAACTTCTTCAGCTGACAAGAACTATTCTATCAGAGGTTTTATCCATACATAGTCCATCAGGATTGAGAAATATTAAAAACCACTCTTCTCACCCTCATCACAACACTAATCATACCTTCAGGCTACTTAAGAGCAGATCCATGACAATATCTTTAGAGACACTTTCAATTGGAGTGGGCAGTTTCTTAAGCTATTCCCATTAATCGGGGTATAACTGTAAAGATGCAGTTCCTTCTGATATCAATAGGAGCTAAACAGTGCTAGAAAAATGATGGTTCAAAGGGGAAAAATTTGACACATGCTGATATACAATATGGTTTTTGTACACTGGATAGTGACAGTAAGTAGCAGAATGGGCAGAGAAAAAAGGTGCTTTACACAGGAGCATCCTCCACCCTGCAGTTTTCTCTGATTAGACAATAATTCTAATACTTAAACAGTTTTAAGGTATGGGGAGTGCTTTGTGCATATTATCTCATTTGATCTTTACAACAACTAATTTTTATGCTGTTTTCCCTTTTGAAGTAATAAAAACAATAAGCTGGGAGACACTCAATAAATGTCATGGCATCAAAAGATTTAGGACTGAAAAGAAATTTAGATATTATCTAGTCAAGAAAAACTTGGATTTTAACCCTGCCTCTGTTACATATTCTGTTATATATTTAATCTCTTTGTGTCATCTCTAATATTATCTAACTACAGAAGCATTGCCAATCTGCATCTGTGGATGGAGATTCCCTTTCAGGAGTTCCCCACATTGGTAAAATAAGTTTTTTTTTTTTAAGTCTAGTTCCAAATGTTTTTGTTTTCAAGAGGATCAATAATGTCTTGACTTGCTCATAAACTGGATTTAAGTGAGGGAGAGTTACACAAAGTTACCAGTCTCACTTTCTTTTCCAGACTAATTGAAGTCCAATGGCAAGACCAAAGTCAAGATGACAAGAGATGACCTAAGATGCAGTGGATGATCTTGGTATCTTTGATGTTTAACCAAGCTCTTAGTATTCCACAGTGTCTAATTAACTGATTTTGCAACAAATTTTTCCCATCTACCTGTTCCATCCTCACATCTTACGGTAGACATATCTCTAATTCACCAATGGGTTTAAAACCTCTCCATTACCCTTAAACTGGATTAACCCATCTGAAAAGCACTTTTTTTGGTTATAAAGCTTTTTATTTACAAAACATATGAGTGACCTTTCAACATTGACCTTTGCAAAAACATTTTTTTCCCAAGCTTTTCCCCTCCTTTCCCCCACCCCCACCCTTAGATGACAGGTAATCTACTACATGCTAAATAGGATAAATTATATGACAAATACATGTATACATATCTATACAGTTATCTTACTGCACAAGAAACATCAGATCTAGAAACAGAAGAAGGAAAAAACAACCTAAGAAGGAAAACAAAATGCATGGAAATATTCACAGAAAGCGTTAAAATGCTGTGTGGTGGTTCACTCTCAGTTCCCACAGGCCTCTCTCTGGATGTATATGACTATCTTCATTGCAGAACAACTGGTTTGAATCACATCATTGTTGAAGAGAACCATGTCCATCAAAATTGATCATCGTATAGTCTTGTTGCTGTGTATAGTTCTCCTGGTTCTGCTGATTTCACTCAGCATCAGTTCATGTAAGTCTCTCCAATCCTCTCTGAAATCCTCCTGTTGGTCATTTCTTACAGAACAATAATATTCCATAACATTCATATACCATAATTTATTCAGCCATTCTCCAATTGATGGGCATCTTTTCAATTTCCAGTTTCTTGCCACTACAAAAAGGGCTGCCACAAACATTTTTGCACATGTGGGTCCCTTTCCCTCCTTTAAAATCTCTTTGGGATATAGGCCCAGTAGAAACACTGCTGGGTCAAAGGGTCACTGTTTGATAACTTTTTGAGCATAGCTCCAAATTGCTCTCCAGAATGGTTGGATCTGTTCACAGTTCCACCAACAATGTATCAGTGTCCCAGTTTTCCCACATCCCCTCCAACAGTTATCATTATCATTTCCTGTCATTTTAGCCAATCTGACAGGTGTGTAGTGGTATCTCAGAGTTGTCTTAATTTGCATTTCTCTGATCAATAGTGACTTGGAGCACCTTGAAAAGCACTTTTTTCAACATTTATTAAGCACCTACATAATTCTATGAAAAGTTTCAGAGGGTTAATGGGCCCCATCCTTCTTCTCTCCATCTGCCAGATAATCCTCCAATAAACACAACACATAGGCATTTCCATTCTGGACAATGAAAACATTAGGTAACTCTCCTTACTGAGTCTACAGTCAGAATTACAGCATGTTCTCCTTCCAAAGGGCTGCTATAAGTCAATGGGAGAGGGGGAGGGACCCCACTGTTCAGACAGAGATCTCTGGAACAGATTGGTGGCTTAATAGCAGGTATGGTATTGACTTAACTATACAGAAGTATGGAATAATTTAATACCTGCCAAAAGCCAAGTAGAAACTCTACACTGTGGACTCTTGTTCCAATTCCTAGACTTTCCTTCCTCTTACAAAATTGGCCAAGATGGTTTAGTGTTGTGCTATTGTCCACAAAATATTACGAGAACCCAAAGGAAGGCTTCTAGAATGCTGGAAAAAAGAGCTTATAGATTTTCTGCTGATAATTATGATAATTATGAAAAACAGTTTTCTCTCCGGCATGATACAGTTTAATGAATTTATTGCAGTTGTGAAAAATTCTAGCAACTAATTTATGATGGCATCATTGCCATCAAAAAACATTGATTAAATAATCAGTGGGAGGAGTGAGATTGGCCTTGGCTTTCTACAAAAAATATTCATATAATTAATTTCTGGGAATATTCAGTTTGATAGCTACATTGATTAAACATAACATGTTCAGAGCACACAGACACTCTGTTTCTATGGTGAAAATATTTTATAACTACTCTGGACAGATGTGACCACAAAGATAACTTGGTTCAATGAATGGAACTTCCCTCTAGATGGCTTTATTTGACACTGTTGACTACCCTTTTCTCCTGAATATTTTCCTTTGTTTTTTGGGACTGCTCTTTCCTTGTTTTCCTTTTACCTGTCTGACCATAATCCAGTCTCCTTTGCTAATTCACATTCTTTCTTTATAGTATAAATCTAGCAATGACATAGCTGCCTCATAGAGTTTGCTTAGTTCAGTAACTTTTGGGTATAATTCTAAATTGCTTTTTAGAATTGTTGGACCGATAATTCCACCAACAGAACATTAGTATGCCTATTTTCTGTCAGCCCCTCCAACATTTTTGTCAGTGTGATGGATATGAGATGAAACCTTCAATTTGCACTGTGGGAACTGGGTGTGGTTCACAACATAACATTTTTACTCATTTTGTTGTTGTTTGCTTGCATTTTATTTTCTTTCTCATTTTATCCCTGTTTGATTTGATTTTTCTTGTACAGCAAGATAATTGTATACATATGTATGCTTATATTGGATTTAACATATATTTATACTATGTTTAACATATATTGGATTTCTTGACATCCAGGAGAAAGGGGACAATTGGAACACAAGGTTTTGCAAGAGTTAATGTTGAAAAATTATCCATGCATTTATTTTGAAAATAAAAAGCTTTAATTAAAAAAAGACTATTAGTGATTTAGAGTATCTTACAAGAGTTTTCTCAATGAGAATCATAGCCATTTAAAAGAAACCGATTTAGCTAAGTGTACTGAAAAATTAAGAGAGAAAAAGAACACATTATCTAAATCATGACTTGCTGTTAAAGAGGCAACCTGCTGAGTTAATCCAGAAGTATATAGACATATATATTTATCCTGAAGAGGAGCTACAAGGAAAATGAGTTGAGATCAGGACGATGAAGAAAGGAGAATGTTGTATTGAAATGGGAAATCATCTAGCCCTTTAAATGATTCCATCAAGATGTGCAGGAGTAAGTCACAGGGTATAAACAAAGAAATTGCCTCTATAATTTCCAGTAGGTTGGGAAGATTGCTCAATATGGGACCAGAGGGCAGAAGATTTGAGATTTAATTCTGACTCTATCACTTGATATTTCTGCAGTTCAATTTCCACATTTATAATAAACCTGTTTCATTTATAGCCTTTTCATGAAATAATTCTGTTTGGGGTAGGGTGGGATAGAATATGAGTCTCTCTGGGAACAGAGACTCTAAAAGTCTTAGGCTGTAAGTTTTGAGTTAGAATCTAGGCATCAAGAAACTTTAAAGGTCCTGACATTATAAGATTTGGAGTACTTTAGGTTTGGAGGACTATGTAGTTCTCCTTCCTCTTATCCTGTCCTGTCCCCTCTGTTTTGTCTCTTTGATAACCCTTTTGTAGATTAAAGGTTCTATTTAGGATTATTGTGCTATAAGAAGTGGCAAGCAGGATGATTTCAGAAAAACTGGAAAGATTTACATGAACTGATGCAGAATGAATGAGAACATAGTAACAGCAATATTGTATGATGAATTGTAAATGACTTAGCTATTTTCAGCAATGCCATGATCCAAGACAATCCCAAAGGACTCACGATGAAAAATGCTGTTCACCTACAGAGAAACAACTGACGTCCTTTGAATATATATTTCATTTTTCTTTCTTTTTAGTTTTTTTGAGTTTTTTTTGCACAAAATGACTAATGTGAAAATGTTTTGCATGATTTCATGTATAAAACCTATATAGATTGCTTACTGTCTCAGGAGGGGGAGAAGAGAAGATATAGAATTTGAAACTCAAAACTTAAAAAAAACCCCAAATATTAAAAATCAGTTTACATGTAATTGGAAGGGAAATAAAAAAATTAAAGGCTATATTCAGGTTTGGGGTGAATTTCTTTGGGAAGATGTCAGCACCTAAACCTAGAAGGAGCTATGTAATATTGTTTCAAGCCTCTCATATGCACTAAATTCTCCAGGAATAGTCATTAAGTGATAAATTATTTAAATATCACCAGCTTTTAATTAGCATGGTTCTTCTGGCTGATGCCTCTGTCTGAATTTTAACATCATTAACATTAGAAAACACATGCTTGAAAAATTCTCCAGTGCACTAAATGATAGACAGGATCCAAAAACTTAATACTAGGCCAGGGGAAAAAAATCAGGCCGAACAAACTATGCTGAAATAATGTAAAATTCTGTGCTTGAATTAAAAAAAAAACCTACTTGCAAAATTACAAAGAATAAGATTAGCCTTTAGGAAAGACTCTGTGGAGATTCATCCCCCGATTCAATAGAGGTAAGGGCATTACTAATATTGTAATATTATTTTCAATGTATTGATCAATTTTCCAGATTTTTTTCTTGTCTTTTTATTTTCTTTAAAAAGATAATTCTTTGCTATAAAGGTTAGCTCTCTGGAAAGAAAGAGGAGGAGGGAAACAAGAAAATTTAGGTGATAGAAAAATGAAAGATTTAAATAATTAAAAAAATCTTTAGAAGTACAAGATGAGGGAGTCATGGATATATAGTACTTACTATGAAATAGAGTAAGGAATTTTCATGGATCAATTCCTAATGAGTCAAATGTTATATAGCATTTTAAAAAAGTATAATGGACAATTAGTGTAGCCCTATCTTTCTGGTCTCCAGAGCAAGGACAGTTCTGTTGTACCTTCCCTCAGGGATCTAGGGATAATACTGAGAGCCTGGGGCATCTCTTTGCTACTCTTTTATGGGCTTGGTTCCTTCATCCTGAGTTTATTCCTCCCCTACTAATCTCTGTTGATGAGTATCCTAGTTATATTAAAAAATTAACAGCACTTATTCCATTTTTATAAACGGAAAAGCAAAATATGAGGAATAAAATGCAAAGGCGTTTGATAAAAGAATGTGCTGTTTTCCAAAAGATGGAAAAAGTAATGTATGTCATAAGCAGGAACAGAACAGAAGTATAAACATTTCCTCATGGGGCATGCTTTACTCTGTACCACCTTGGTATCTGGGGAGAGTGAACTCAGATTAAATACATTTTCTACATAGCATTGATCCCACCAATTATTTTCTTTCTTTTTAAAAAAATAATAGCTTTTTATTTTTCCAAATACATGCAAAGATAGTTTTCAACATTCACCTTTGCAGAAACTTGTATCACAAGATTTTTTCCCTTCCTTTCCTAGAGATCAGGCAATCCAATACAGGTTCAACACATGCAATTCTTTTAAACATATTTCTAAATTCGTCATGCTGCTCAAGAAAAATCAGATCAAGAGGGGAAAAGGAAAACATGATAAAGGAAAAAAAAACAAGCAAAACAACAACAATAATAACAAAGTTGAAAATACTGTATTTTGATCCATATTCAGTCTCCATAGTTCTCTCTCTGAATGCAGATACTTATTTCCATCACAAGTTTATTGATCCCACTAATTTCATATCCAAATGCTTCATTGCTGCTGGATGAGCTTTCTTTTCAGCTGCTGAGAGGCTGGGCCTTGAAGATCCCTCTTCAATTTCTTGATTAATTTGCTAATTCCACATCAAGTGAGGGACACAGAAACTTCTAAAGCTGCAAGAACAAGGAGTCAGTCAAGGTGCCACTGAACCTTCTTGTTCTCTATTCACATAACCAAAGATTATGGAGGAAGATTGACATTTTCAGAAAGACCAGGCAAAGGGATTTCTGCATACCTTAACTGGATGACTTTAACTTCTATAAGCATTTAGTAAGCCCCTAATATGTGCAAAACACTATGCTAGCCACTGGGGAGGATGCAACAATCAATGATCAATTACATAGTCCATATCCTTATGGACCTCATTATCCAATATACCCCTGAGGTCTATGGGAACCATTGAAATGTGCTGCAGCTCTATGACACTCTAAGGTCTCTACCATCATTGGAAGTGCTATTGCTATGTCTCTTAGGGTCTTCCTAGGCAACACTTGTCTCCAAATCAATATCTCTGAACCCCAGAGATAACTGGAGTAGGAACCAATCCCACAAGTTGGTTTAGGAGACCCAAAACCAGCCTGAGCTCTTAATTCTAGCCAAACTCATATGTCTAAAGATGATATACACATTCTTGCCTATTTATTCCTATTCACACTATTTCCCTAGATTAGAATGCTACTCTACCTCCCCCAATCCACCTCTACCCTCTCCAGTTAATTAAATCTTACTTTTGTTGTTGTTGTTGGTAAAGGCTCAGTTCAAGTCCCCTGACTGTCTGTCCTTCCCCAATAGCCTAGGATGGCTTCTACCTCTACATTCCTCCAACACTTCCCATCTGTCCTATTCCTTTGTCACTTAGCTTATTTTACTTTTGTTATTACTCTTTTTTTAAAAATAAATTTACCCTATCTCCTCAATTAGACTTTTAAGTCCCTAGAGAGCAGGGGAAGCATTCCAAATATTGGAGCTTGATTCCAAATATTTCTCTGCTCTTCTTTCAGTATTAATTTCTCTATATGCACTGTCCCTTTGATGACTTGCCCACCAACAGACAAGAAAGTCATCAGAGCTTTCATAGAGCCAGCTGGTTTAAGTCATCTCTTAGCAATTCTTTCCTTTGTCCTGCTTGGCTCCCCGCCTGCTTATCACATACATTACTTTTTCCATCTTTTGGAAAACAGCACATTCTTTTATCAAACGCCTTTGCATTTTATTCCTCATCTTTTGCTTTTTGATTATCTTTGGCTTGGTCTCTCCCGACTATTTGTTAATAAACACACTTCTGGAAAAAGTAAATACACCAATGAGAAAATCTCTATTCTAGGATTTTGTTTTGAGTTGCATGATGCAAGCTCTGCTGTCCCAAGAGAGCCATGATGTCACGGAATAAGTTTTTAGTCAAACTCAGAATCTCTTCAGGGAAGTTTAAGTGAAAGATCTAACTTATCTTAATGTGCATATTTATCTGAGTTGGTTATAGAAGTGGCCATAACCTAGTCTGGGCTGGGACTGGGATGCTTATCTCTGCAGGGAGCATTGTATGTTTGGGAGCTTAGCAAGGCCAAAATGGAAGTATATTCTTCTCAGTCTCTAGCATCAGCCATTGTCTAACTTTTTTTCCTGGGACTGGGTCTCAGCAGAAAGATGTCTGATAGGCATCCTGACAATGTTTGATTAAGTCAGATTTGTGACTTTGGCCAAGTCATTCAATCTTCCTGGATCTCAGTTTGCACATCTATAAAATGGGGATGCTAAATTATTTGGGTCATAGTTAGAAAAAGTCTTAGAAGACATCTGGTCTAATCCCTTCCCAGTTTATGTATGAAAAAACTGAGATAGAGAATTTCAGTATCTTTTCCAAAGTTGTACAGGCATTGCATGAATAAACCAGGATTTTAAACTAGGTGGTTTGATTTCAAACTCATTAATTTTTTCCCTACACCTCTAGCTCTAAATGCATGACTTTATGATATCTATGGGGCTCAAGTTACTCATTTGTAAAAAGATCAGGTTGGTATATTTGTGAAAGAAAGAGCCATCCCCATCCAAAGAGAAGAGTATGGATTCTGTGGATCACATTACAATATTTTCACCTTTTTATTGTTGTTTGTTTTTCTTTCTTATTTTTTTCCCTTTTGATTTGATTTTTCTTATGCAGCATGATAAATGCAAAAATGTGTTTAGAAGCATTGTACATGTTTAACCTATATTGGATTACTTGCTATCTAGGGGAAGGAGAAAATTTTGGAACACAAGGTTTTGGCAAGGATGCATGTTGAAAACTATCATTGCATGTATATTGAAAAATAAAAAGCTGTTATTATAAAAAAGAACAAGTTAAAATAAATGACCTTGTAAGGTCCTTTCAGAATCAATAAATATAATCCTAAGATTTTACTCCTAATTGTGTCCTTCTAACTAAAGGAATTGTGTTCTTATGTTGAAGGAATCACTTTTACATAGTTTGGAAATAATAGTGATGATAGCTTAAAGTGTCAAAAACTGTATTTTCCAAGGCAGATATGGCTACCTTTACAATCTGGGCTACTGCACATGGCAGCAGGTCCAAACTGGGACAGCCAAAAGGGGATCCAAAGTGGCTATATACATTGTAGCCTTGAGGGACCTTAATTTCAAAGTTGCTGATAATCCCTTGATAAGGAAGGGGATCCTTTAGACCTTAACCCAATTTTTAGCAGTAAGAAGTTATTTGCAGAAAACAGTGCCATTTCTCTTGTCTAGAATGGCCTACTTCTCCTTTCAGCTTGACACTTAAAACATGAAACATTCTGATGAATTGACATTTCCCCTTCCCTTTGGTGTTACATTGTTCAAATAACTAATTCAAGATCTATATTTTCTGGTAAATTAAGGTTTGGTTTACAGGACCTTTCTTACACAGCCAACCTGAAATCCTACTTCTCCTCTGATGCATTCAATTCCAGTCAAGTCTTTAAGGACAACATTATTTTCTAGATTCCTGAAGCATCTTCTTTCTGCATCACATACTTGATATTTAACATAGATGTCTTATAGCATGTCATTTTTTGTAATATATGTCCTGTTTCCTCAATTAAACTTATGATTCTGCAGAGAAGAAACCAATTTTTATTTATCTCTGGATCCCCAATTCATTTCAAATTTTAAAAAATATTATTATGCACTTACTATTTGCAAAATAGTATTGATACTTTTGGATAATGGTGTTGCAGAAGACTTTTGAGATTTCCTTGAACAACAAAGAGATCAAATCAATCAATACTTAAAGAAATTATCTGATTATTCATTGGAGGGACAAATACTGAAGCTTTAGTACTTTGGCTACATAATGAGAAGATAGGGCTCACTGGAAAAGACCCTGATGTTGACAGAAATTGAAGGCACTGTGCTACGCACTTTTCAAACATCATCTTATTTGATCCTCACAACAATCCTGTGAGGTAGATGCTATTATTATCTCCATTTACTATTGAAAAAAACAAGGTTTAAGAGACTGGATCTGAATCATGCAGTTAGTGTCTGAAGCTGGATTTGAACTCTAGGTTCAGCAAATTGACTGGAGCTATATGATATAAACCATTTCCTACTGTGCTGTTTAAAGTCCAAGTATTCTCTCTATCCCTTGTATAGCTCATCTACTTGTTATACAAAATTTTAAAGGGGAAGAGATAGGTAAAGAGGTTATTAAATATCAATCAGCTAATCAGTAAGCACTTGCTAGATGCCATTCTTTGTATTAAGTGCTGAGGAAACATAGACATAAATGAAACCCTCTCTGCCCTCACCAAAGAAGCACAAGACCTAGAACCAAGAAATCTGGTGTTCAATGCCAACTTTAGCCATTTACTAGCTAAATGACCTTGGAAAAGTCACTGCCTGCCTCAGTGGGAGGGAAACTATAAAACAGGAGCAGCAGCAGCACCTAGGGCTGTTGAGATAATATTTGTAAAGAGCTTAGAGCATTGCCTGGTATTTAGTAAATCCTTGTTTTCCTTCTTTCACCAACCAAGGCAAGTTGGTGCCTTATCTACCACTCTCCAAAAATTGCCTAGAATAGTGAGAAATTAGGTGATTTGTATAGAGTTATACAGCCTGTATATCAGAGATGAGTCTTGAACATAGGTTTTCCCAGATTTATGGCTCACTCTATCTCATTTAATATGCTTGTGAGCTATATATTATCTCACATAACATGCTTATATCCTATATACCAGTGCTTCTTAAACTTTTTCTCCATGAGACTCCTTTTCATTCAAGAAATTTTTACATGAACTCAGATATATGGGTATATAAAATGGGTAGATGCATCAAATATTTACAGATAATAAATCATAAAGAAATTTATTCTAAGACAATTCTTTGGTATATGTATAATTTTACCATTTATTAAAGATGAAAACAAATTTTCATGCTAATGAAGTGGATGTGCTTGTTTATTTTTATATAAAGAATTAAATCTTGGCAGAATATTCAATATCTTTTACTATTGCCAAATTTTTCATGACCCCCACATTCAGCTGTATAACCTCAATTGTGACCCATAGTTTAAGAAGCTTTGCTATATACCTATATACCTATATACTAACCTACATACCATATTTATATTCTACATACCATGCTATATACTATTTTATAGATCATACTCTCATGCAAAATACACCTTACTTATGTCCTATATACTATTCTATATTTCATGTTCTTATACAAAATATATACCATATTTTTGTATGATGTATGGTGCTATATATCATACTCTCATACAAAGTATATACAAAATAAAAACAAGTTAATTTTGGGAGAAAAAACACTAAGAGTGTTTGGAGGGTGGGAAGTAGTGTTAGGAAAGAACTCATGAATGATGGTTGTCTTCTTATTCAGTCCAAAATTTTATGATTTAAAGTCTTGTCTTGCATGTAATTCCCAGATCTATGTTTGGTCATGGCATTCTATTTCCAGTCTGTACCTTTTTTCATCATTCACATAACACCCATTGACAGCTCAACAATCATGAGGCAAATCATAAAGCCAGGGCCACCATGATTTAATTAACTATTTTGGCTTAACTACATTTTGAATTCCAGGCTGAATATTTTAAATAAATGTTTTCATAAAAATTTTCACTGGGTGGATCCTTTATGAAGACTCATAACTTAGGTATATATACATATATATATATATAAAACTTCTTTTTTCTAAGGCTTACCATTACATGGCTTTGAGGTAAAGATTAATCTCTTTAAAGCATTAAATACACAGGATGTCCCCAAAGTCTCAAATATAAATCTTTTTAAATATGTGAGCTTCCTCCAATATTCCTAAGCCAGCCTCCTGGTGCTCTCAGGAAGAACTAGCTCAGCAAGAGGTACTCCTATTGATTGGCCTGAGAGTTCTAGTACTAATTCTGTCCTTGATTGACTTTGCTGGTCCATTGGACTTCTCTGTACTATTACAACATATTCCAAATTATTATAAGGAAAATGTAATGCAACAGTTTGCAAAGGTGATCTTGAAAAGCTTATAAAGTGCTATGAGATTTTCCCCATAGAAACTTTCATTGTAGGCTTTCACCTATAATTTCACCTATAATCAGTTCAGTTCCTGCAGCCGAAAGAATTCATCATGGACGTTTGCAAAATAATACTGTGTATATTGGACTGTGAGGGATTAATATTGGTATATTCACTTTTCAAACAAAGACAAAAGGAAAAATCTACTAAAAAACTGCCGATCTTGCATGTGCACAAGCCAACTTTCAACTATGAATAACTCAATATTTGGCAAATACTGTTACATATAATTAACTTCATAGTGGCAGCTAATTATGAATACAGCCTAATTAAAAGCACTTTCTTGGAACAAGAGATGCACTGAAAGACAAAAGTTAATGAATTTAATAGCTGAAGTTTTTAAAAGGCAACTTGGTATAAAGGATCTATAGTAGTTTGAAGTACATGGCTCCTGATCTAGCAAGTTCACATATGCCCTTCTTTACTCTTTTTAGTCAATTATGTGTCTTCCTGGACCATAAGCTCCATCAATCAATCAACAAGTATTTAAAACATTTCTACTATGGACTAGACGCTGTACTAGGTACTAGGAATACAAAGATAAAAATCAGATAGTCCCTACCCTCGAGAGTTAGCATTCTGTTTGAGGAGATAGTATGTATATAGATAACTATATACATATATACATATAGTTGTGTACTATATACATGTATTCAGGTTGTTAAAGGCTTTAAATGCTCAAGTAAAAGAATTTGTAGTTGCTCCTATAGCTATTAAGAAGCTATTAGAATTGATTGATTAGGGGAGTGACATTGTCAGACCCATGCTTTTGGGGTATTTTAGCAACTGTGAGAAAGATGGGTTATAGAGAAAAGATGGATTATAGAGTTGTGGCAGAAAGACCTGTGTGACTGGAGACATATGAAAGATGTTGGGGTGGAAGACTCAATCAGTTTTGGCAATTGATGGGTATATCTAACTAGAAGAAAGGAGCAGTAAGTAGATGACTGAGGTTGCAAGTTGAGTAATTGGAAGGGTGGTTGTTCTTTCAGCAGGATCAGGGAAATGTGCAAGAAGGATGAATTTGACAAAAGAAGATATGACTTCTGTTTTGAATATGTTGTGTTAGAAATACCTATGGGAAAACGTGGTTTGAAATGCTCAATAGATGGATGGTGACATAGGACTGGGACTCAATCCACAAATGCAGGAACTGTGCCTTAACTAAATTTTATATCTCACCCAGCACCTGGCATAGTTCTAAAGTGAATGTTTAAACCATTCTTCATGATTAAAACTGAAGGCACCAATTCTCTTTGCAAAGGAGGAGCAGGAGTAACAAAAGCTTTCTAATATGTGGGTTTTCTCTTGTGGATTTAACTGTGCCCTTAAATCTTGGACCTCTTCCCCAGTATCAGGTTCTACCTGAACCACTGCTTAGAATTGTGGGTGAATAAAAAGAGATTCCAAGCAGCCAAAAATTCAATAGATCTTTCTCTGTAAGATGAAGAGATTGGGATATAATAACCTCTAAGATTTTTTTCTGTCTCTTCATTTATAATCCTATGATCCTCTTTTCTGTCATACCCACCCTCAATGTACTGAGTATTTGTAAAATAAACAAGCAAATTTAAAATCCTGAATCAATTCTCTTTAAGGTTCCTTTGAGTTTTCTCTTTCTCTTTCTTTTTTTTTTTGCAAGGTAATTGGGGTTAAGTGACTTGTCCAGAGTCACACAGTTAATAAGTGCTAAATGTTTGAGGCACATACACAGACACACACACACACACTCAGGCCCTCCTGACCCCAGAACTGGTTCTCTATTCACTGACTCTTTTAGTTCTAAATATACAATGCTATAATTATCTGATCATGGAAATAATAACCACATTCAGGATGTATCTATTTCTACAAATGCACACAGACATGAAAAAGTCATTTATATGAATAACAATCTAAAAACTGTTTTATTTTAGCACCCACTCATTTGAATGATTATTTTAAAATTCTTAAGTGGTTATTTGGGAATGTTATAGGTAAAGCTTTAAAGGATCTTAAATGAGCCCAGCTATGAAAAAAAATCAACTTCACTGGGTTAATTCCTATGAATACTTTTGAAAAATTAATATTACTCTGTGAAGTGATTCATTATCATCATGTGTCTCTTGTGCTTGGATCATTCTTATTGGCCAGATCTGAGAAAGCTGTGTTAAGCTCCATTGGGTACCACCCACCCTAACATGCATTACCTCAGTGCAAGTAAATGAGATAATTATTTGGGTATGTGTCCCTTAAGGACTGCCTGGAGTTTGAGCCTAGGAACCTTTAGTTTAGCATGTTCAAGTACATTTTTATCTCTAATTAGGTTGATTCTTTCACTAGAGCCTTGAAAAGTCTCTTAGCACAGATCTAACCTCTATGACTCTCTTTCTTTGCAGGTGCATTTGATTTGAAAAGAATTAGAGGGGAAAAAAGAAAAGAATTAGGATTAATTTTTTTTTCTTTCTTGGCTCCCTAAACTTGAATTGCAAAGCCTTAATTGAAACTCAGCACTAACTTTTAGAGCTGAAATAAAAATAGAAGATATTCAGAGCTGAACTTCTAAAATATCTCATCTTATTTTGTTTCCTTCATTAGAAAGTGAGCTCAGTGGGAGCAGGGACCATTTCATTATTGTCTTTATGTTACCAAGAACAATGCCTGCCATGTAGTTGGCATTTGACAAATACTTGTTGATTGATTGATTGATTAATCAGATCCACAGGGAAGACTTTTTTTTTGGCCAGGAGAAGTTCTTTTTAACGTTGACACCTACACACACACACATCTAATAAAATAACTTGTTATATTGTGATAAAATAATTTTGTTTTGTTTTATTGATGTATTTTTAAAATTTCACATTTATTTTCAAATATATCCCTTCCTACTATCCCACTTATTGATCCTTTTCTTGTAACAAACATTTGAAAAAAATAAAAAAATAGGCCAGGCTAATCAATAGATACAATTGTGTATGCAATATTCCACACCCACACCCCCAGATGCAGTTTATAGAGCTCTGGACCTGATGTCAAAAAGAGCTAAATTCAAATGTGGTGTCAAACACTTATTAGCCATGTGACCTTGGGCAGGGTCCCTTTGTTTGCCCCAGTTTCCTCAACTGTAAAATAGGATAATAATAGTATCTACTGCACAGGATTTTTGTGAGGATCAAATGAGAAAATATAGGTGATACAGTGGATAAAATGCTGGACCTGGCTGGAATCAGTTCAAATTTGACCTCAGACACTTATTAGCTGTGTGATACTGGGCAAGTCACTTAACTCTGTCTCAGGTTGCTTATCTATAAAATGAGCTGGAGAAGAAAATGACAAACCATTTCAGTACCTTTGCAAAGAAAACCCTAAATAGGATCATAAAGATTTGAACATGACAAATGATTGAACAACATCATAGGTTCTGAATAAATATTTACTTTCTTTTCCCTTCCTTCCTCACTTCTTCAATGAAAGGGAGGTGATATATTCTCTCAACTTTTTTCCAGAACCAAAATTGTTCATCATTATAACATTGCATCTATGTAGCTTCATTTTATTGTACTTTCAATTTACATTGTTGCAGTCATTATGTGTATCGTTTTTTGCTTACTTCATTCGGCATCAGTTCATCACTTTTCCCATATTTTCCATATTCATCTTTTCTTATGATAGTTATACTTCATCACATTCATTAACCCCAATTTTTCAATCATTTCTCATTTGAGAGGCACCTACTTTGTTTTCAGGATTTTTTTTTGCCATAATTAGTGATGTTACATATTTTTGTTTATATGGGACCTTTATTTCTGTACTCCTTATTTTATTTATTATCCTTTAGTATTTTTATTATTTATTCATATTTATAATTATTATCCTTTATTTGTACTTCTTAGGATACATATCTAAAAGTAGGATCAAAGGATATGAAGGTGTTAGTTTTAATTATGTTAAAAACATAATTTTCAAATTGATTTCCTGAATAACTGGACCAATTCACAACTCCACCTACAATATATTGGTGTATTTGGTATATGGAGTGTTCAGGGAAGACTAACACCTGTAGTGTGAAGGCTTGCTGAGTGCTTTTCAGGGCTGTTCATCCACCCTTGATAGACACTTTTGCCCAACTCTCACCTGTCTGCAAGAAGTAATGGTAAGCACAGTGGATACACTCCAGGAAACTGTCTCAGCAGATGGGCTAAACCAGATTGAGGGTAATCAACAGATCTCAAATCATGAGAAGATGTCTCCCTGAAGAATAGGCATATAAGAACATTTCCCCCCCTCCCCCAATGGCCATGAAGGCAGCTAAAGCAGGTGCTATGGAGCATTTAGAGTTTAGTCAAACATCAAAGAAATCAAGGTCATCCACTGCTTTCTGGACTGTTACCAGCCATTTTGACTTTTGGCTTGCTGTTGGATTTAATAACTTTGAAAGAGAGAGTAAGGCTCTACTTATTGTGACTCTGCCTCACTTAAATCCAAATTATGCAAGTCAAGGCATCACCCTGGGATATCACTGCTCAACTTCAAAATGACCAAGGACAAACAAAATTGGTATGATTATCATATAGCAAGTCCTTCAACATGATGGACATCTTATGTCAATTTGTAGGATAGTAATTGAAGTTTTAAAGTTGTTTTGATTTTCATTTTTCTTATGACTAATTATTGGAACAATTCTTCATATAATTGTTAATAGTTTAAAATCATTCTTTTGATAATAGTTTATTCTTATCCTTTGAACATTTGCCTATTAGGGAATGACTAAGTCTTATAATTTGTGTTAATTTCATTTAAATATTATGAGTATACATATATATACACACATACATACTTGTGTATATATACATACTATATGTGTGTATATACATCCATGTATATATATGCATATACACACACAGACAATATATAAAATCAGACCCTTATTACAAATATTTGAGGCAAAATTTTTTTTCTGACTCAACATTTTCCCTTCTATCCCTGTTTTTGTAATCTCCTCTATCCCTTGATTAAGAATTCTTCCCCTTACCATCTCTGTCCATTTTTCATTGATGTGAACTCTAATATTTGTGATGAATATCCATTTGGATCTTTTTGTGTTATATAATAAAATGATTGGTTTAATCCCATAATTTTTCAAATTATTTTACAGGTTTCTCAGCAATTTTTGTTAAATAGGAAATTTTTCATTCATTCAAAAATATTAAGTACCTCTTATGTGCTAGATATCATGCTAGACATTGAAGCTATTGAGATAGAAATGAAGCATTTCCTACTCTCTGGGGGAAAAACTACACATATACAAATTCTGTTGGGAGAAAACAATGTATACAAAGAAAATTAAGTATAAGTAATTTTTGTTCTTGAGTTTATGGGATGCTTGATTATTGAAATCTGCTTTTTGTTTGCTTGTTCCACTGATCCATTTTTCTATTTTTTAACACTTTGGAAATTTTTTTTCCTGAAGCAATTGGAGTTAAGTGACTTGCTCAGGGTCACATAGCTAGGAAGTGTTAAGTTTCTGAGGTCAGATTTGAACTCAGGTCCTCCTGTCTTCAGGGCTGGTGTTCTATCCACTGCACCACCTAGCTGCCCCAATTTGGAAATATTTTTGATGATTATTATTTTATAAAATAATTTAGAATGTTAAAAATACTATTTTCACTTCATTTTCTTTTATTATTTTACTTGAAATTCTAAGCCCTCTCTTCCTCTAAATGAATTTTGTTACAATTTTTTTCTAGTTCTATAAAATGATTTTTTAACATCTAAATTGGAATAGCACCTACTCTGTCAATTAATTAAGTCAGTATTATAATGTTTATTGGGAAAATAGGGGTACAGTGGATAGAATACTGGGTCTGAAGTCAGGAAGGTTTACCTTCTTGCTTATTAGCAATGGGATTCTGGGCAAGTCACTTAACCGTTTGTCTCAGTTTCCTCATTTGTCAAATGAACTGGAGAAAATGGCAAACCACCCCACTATCTTTGTCAACAAAACCCCAAATTGAGTCATAAAGTGTCAGACATTACTGAACAAAAACAATTACAATGGCATAGCCTGCCCATGAGCAATGGATATTCTCACTTTTGTCTTCTTTTATTTGTTTAAAGAGTGTTTTGTAATTATATTTATATTAGTATTAAGTATTTCCTGGTAGATTGCCTCCCAGATATTTTGTTCATTTTTATATTATTTTCAATTAGATTTTTTCTATTATTTCTTCTTGGTTTTGGTATAGCTACCCAGGAATCCTGACACTTCATATCTTGATACTTTACTGGAGCTATTAGTACAAATCCCACATCAGACACTTAATAGCTATGTGACCCTGGACTAGTCACTTTACTACTTCTACAATGGAATGGTGTGACACTTACCTCATAGGTTGTGGAGAGGATCAAATAATATAATAATTACAAAGTGTTTGGCACATAGTAAATATTATAGAAGTATGAGCTATCATCATCATTATTAATTTCTTTGCTTATTCTGATATTTTTAAGTTAATACCATCTAAAATTAGTGATCATTTTGTATCATCTTTTTTAGCTTTATACCTTTCATTTATTCTCATTTCACTGCCATGACTAGATCCATGTCAAATTAAAATAGAGAGAAGAGGTTCCTTGTTCACTCATGTATTTGTTAGATTTCCCTATTGAATATAATGCTAGCTTTTGCTTTTAGATATATACTTTTTATCATGTTAAAATGGCCTTCTATGTCTATGCATTTTTTCATGTTTTTGGTATAAATGAGTAATTGCATTTTGTAAGAGAATTTTTCTATATTTACTGGTATACTTGTATAGTCTGTGTTGTTCTTGAAATGATTTGTTATGTTTATTGTTTTTCTAAAATTAAGGTATCCTTGCATTCTTGGTATAAATTTGAACTTGATAATAATAATATTTTGGGTAGTTTGGAATAATTGTTGTTCAATATATTAATCATTTAGTTAACTCCCTTTCCCTATGAAACATTCAACTGCCTTAACCCTAAAGACAACAATAAGTACATCCCTTTGGTTCACTTTGGTTCTTTCTACTGTCCTCTATATCCTTCTGGGTACCTTTTTGTAATTCCTTCCTCAAGGATGATATTTTTGTTGCTGTTTGTTTTATTATTATTATTTGAGTTCAGACCTGTGTTTTTGTCTTCTGTGTAACTTAAAGGTTGAAACTCCCTTCAACAATGTAGATAGTCAACTATCTTTAACAGAATATTATGGAGTTATCAGAGGGCATTGTCAGGATAAAGTGACTGGCTCAGGACACTCATAAGCAAGAATTGAACTTAAATCTTTTTGTGTACCAGATCATCTCATATAGAATTGAATTTATTACCCACGCTATCTGATTCTTCTGTATTTACAAGGCTATAGGGTTGAAAGCAAATGAACAATATTTCTTTCTTTTCAGATCTCACTCCCAGCCTGGAGTGTTTCTTTATTATTTCATTATCTCTTAGGACAAATCCTCATGATGTTAGGAGAATAAATTAACCATTATCTCTAACCATCAGGCTCCTGTAAAATGTTTCATCAATCCTTTTTTCTTTTTTCCCAAGCCAGGTGGCCTACTGTATAGAGGGAGTTTCCTGACAAAAGCTTCTCAGTTGGCTAGCTATCAGACATCTTTCCACTCTGACTTCTCCCTACATTCTTTGTGGTTCTTTAGAAATAAACATGTGAAGATGGGAAAAAGTCACCTGAAGCCAAACACCAGAGGGCATTTTAGAAATGCTTTTCTTCAAGAAGCATAACATGAGGCCACAGGTAGTCACTTAGGTAAGCTCAATTTCCAGACATTTCCAGACTCAATAATGCAGTGCATTAAATATTGACTTCAGATAAGCAGCATTAGCTTTAGGGGCTATCTCTCTCATCCTGTAAGAGTTGTCTGCCCTTGTGAAAGGGAGAACTTCACTCCTCACTCCCTGCTGCCTCACTGGAACTTCCTTATATATGCTTATTATTTTTTTTCTTATAAAATCATGAAACTATAAGCTCTTGGAGTTGCAAGAGAATAAGAGGTTATCTAGTTCAACTAACTGTACCTGAAGAACTCCCTTCTTCAACCTTCCTCACATAATGGTCATGCAAATTCTGCTTAAAAACTTCTAGGGGATCCCCACTGCCTCTTGAAGCAGCACAAGATCAGAGTTATTGTGGGATCAGTGGCTTCTTCTACACTAGAGTATGCAGGAAACCCTTCTCTGCTCCTATCTTCTACACTAGAGTATGCAGGAAGCCCTTCTCTGCTCTTATCTTCTACACTAGAGTATGCAGGAAGCCTTTCTCTGCTCCTATCTGACAAAGTAAAAACTATATATTATCTGGCTAATAAGACACAATTTGGCCAGCAATTAGCTAGGAAAAAATTTTGGAGTCTTAGCTGTGGAGTTGCCAATATAGTTTGGAAGCTCTGTGAAAATCTCCAGGTGTCCTTGAACCTTATAATGTTGAAATCACCACAAGGTATTTAAAGGGAACTCAATGCCCTGTAAGTTGCCAAAGGAATGTTGCACATATTCTTAGGATGAGCCAGAGAAGAATATATGAGATAGTGTTGATGGATAATTTGGACCTAGGGAGCTATCAATAGGGTTTCCAAGAAGCACCCGCCAGTTTTCTCCCCAGCACATTAATCTTTAGAAAAGATTCATCTATAGGTCAAAAACAAGTCAAATATGACCTGAACCTACAAGCAAATTGCTGTAGGGTATGGTTGCTGGATACCTGAGAAGTAGGTATCTTTCCCAGTTGTCAATTCAAAACATAGTTAATAAAACAGACTCCTAGAGGTTCCAATATGAAACATCTTGAGCAATAGGTGAGTAAGTCTTAGATTCTGAGAACTGAAATTAAAATTTCTTTAATTATTTGAGATTAACACTTTTCCTGCAGGGCATTAGACTTGGAATTGGGAAGACCTACCTCAACCAGAATGATTGTGTAATTCTGATTGATTTAAATTCTCCAAGTCTCAGTTTTCTCATCTGAAAATAAAGAAGTTGAATTTTATGACTTCTAAAGAAACTTTTAGTTCTAAATCTATGATTCTAGGTTCCTTTTCTGTAGTTATAAACTCAGAGATGTATGCTTTCTGAAGAATAACAATTCTTTCTTGCTTTCTCAAACTAGCTCAGCTGGTTCAAATTGTTTCAACATCTTCTCATCCCTAGTCCTATAATCACTGCCCTAGACTTATATAGTGTCAACAGTATGTCAAGAGAAAATTAAATGTAAGCTCAAATCACCCAGATTGCTACCAGTTTTTATCAGTGTGAAGTCCAGTGTATGGAGTGGAGTTGGAAAATCAATCAAAGGAATACAGATTTAGTAAAGGAAGTTGTTATCTGCTCAGGAGTCAAGATACAGTGAGTGCCAGGGGAGCTGACCATTTGTCTACTTCAACCTGACAGCCTAACACTTCTGTGTTTTTTATAGTATCTACTTGCATCTTTTTTGGTAGACAGTGTCAAGATATTATTAGGAGACACCCTGGTTTCTATAACTAAGACCCAGAAAGCAAGCTGTGCCCTGAGCTTGGTATAATAACAATCTTTTGCACTCATCCTCCGGATGTTCTCAGTCCCAGCAAAACCACATAATTGTTTCATACAATTATTGTATTGCTTTGAATACTGTATCCATGTTCTGATCATGTAGCCTTGCTATGCATTGTTACCACTTATCCTGAGGACTGCTGCTCCCTGTGTAGCCATTGGCATAACACTTGAGATTTGGCCACTCTAAAAAGGGTTTTCCACTAGGGGAAGGGTCCTGGCACATATGTCTAGTTTGCCTCCTTGCTTGCAAGCTGTTTCCCTCACTTTGAACTCAAACTCCTATAGCCTGCTTTGTTCAACTCTGCCCATCTCCAGGTTAGAGGCAGTTCTGTTTAGTTGACAATAGTAAAACTGAGCCCTGGAGAAATTAATGAATGTCTCAGTGTAATTTTAAATGATATCCATACCCTTGACCAATGAGTAGATATTGCAAGAGGAATGGAATCATTATCAAGCTTAATGTTCTTGTTATAAATGAAAATGGAAGAAAGAAGGAAATTGACGCCAAATGGAAAGATGATACCCCCTTTTTTACTGGATGGAATATGTGGGACAGTTAGACCCCTCTCTGACCATTTGTGTGGCTAGAAAGCCTTCAGTCACCCCATTTTACACATGAGGAAACTGAGAAATTAAGGGAGTTGCTTAAAGTCACACTGGTAGTAAACTGCACAATTGGTATTTGAATCTATGTTCCCTAACTCCATATACTATGCTCTTTCCATTGCACCATAAGTCAACAAAGATTAATTAAGAGCTTACAATATGCCAGACAATATGAATTTTCTGTCTTTAACATCAAAATATACTGGCACAAAAGCATCCACAAAAAGAGGGGAAAAAATCAAACATTAAAGAGTTTGATGAAGATTTTTTTTAAAGTTTTAAAGAACAGATTGCAGGAGACATGTTTGTAATTTGAATTTTGCCTCATGGGATCATCATGTTCCAAAAGAAGAATCATTAGACACAATTTCCACTGTCAACTTGGCACAGCATCTGATGGATACTCATAATGTTAAATTATCTTGTCTTCTCTCGAAGAACAGCTCTTTGGCTACAGGGCCATGAATGTTGTCTTGGATTTCTGCTTGGATTTTCCAAAAAAAAAAAAAAAAGAATTTATTGAAGTCTTTTGTCTTTGGATTTCTTGAACTTCCTCTTTCTCCAACGTACACAAATATAACTTTCCTTTTTAACAAAGAAAACTATAGTTAAGCACAAATGTATGATGCAGAGACCATTTGCAACAAGGTATACAAATGTACTGTATATAACACTTAATATTCTCTTTAGTGTTTCCTACACCACTAGCCTTTGAGGAATGAGGGATATTTTATTATCTTGTCTCCAGGACTATCATTGATGTTTTTTTGTTTGTTTTTTAGTCATTGAGTTCAGTTTTCCTTCAATGATCTTTTATTTATATTGTAGCTATTGCATATAATGTTCTTTTGGTTTTTCATTCATATATGTTAATCTGAATGACTTGTACTTACTTCAATTCAGGTATACATATATTCAACAAAGGGTGAGTCTCTCTCTCTCTCTCTCTCTCTCTCTCTCTCTTTCTCTCCATACATATGTGTGTGTGTGTGTGTGTGTGTGTGTGTGTGTACTTATTTCTTTGTTCCTGGAATTGAACTCTTTTGAGTATGTATATATCTAGTAATGGGATCAATGGGTCAAAGAGAATGGATATTTTAGGCATTTTTGTTTCATGACTTCAAATTAATATCCAGAAGTACTAGACCAATTCATAGTTCTATCAATAGTACATTAGAGTGTCTGATTTCTCCCAGCTCCACCAATATTGGCTGCTGTCATTTTTTTTTTTTATTTTTGACAATTTACAGGGCAAGTGCAACTTCTGAATTATTTTAATTTATGTATCTCTTACTATTAGGTATTTGGAGCATGTTTTCAAATGATCATTTCTATTTTATAATTCTTTAAAATGTTTGTATCTTTTGACCCATTATTTATTGAGGAACAATTCTTGATATTATAGAATTCTAATTTCCCTATTTATTTTTGATGTCAAACTTTGTAACATTTTTCACAATTGGTATTTTTCACTCAGTTTCTGTTCCTTGTCTATCTTAATTATTTTCATTCTTTTAATTTTGTGTAATCAAGGTGATCTATTTAATTTTTTATTATTTGTTCTATTCCTTGTTTTGTTCAGAATTCTTTTTTTAGTCATAGTTGTGAAAAGCATCTCTTCTCATCCTTTTAAAAATGTTTTATATATCTATTCTTTTACATTCAGATAATATCTATTTTGAGCTTTTTGTGGTGTAGGGCACATGCTTTAAATTAGTTTCTGCTAATTTCTGCAATGTTAGTAACTTTTTTAGATGGTTATATCCCAGGCTGCATTTGCACCTGGAAATTGATTTAATAAGAAAACAAGACAAAAATAGTGAAAGGTGGAGAATGGCAAATTCATTCAGGATGTTCAAATACAACTTTCTCATAGTACACAGATAACCTCTATTTTTTCATACTTTTTTTTTTGAGTTCTCCTTAGCACCAAGTACAGAATGTATAACAGATCTCATGACATGATTTGTGTGTGCATGTCAGGCTAATATATGTTTATGTGCCTAAGAAAACACACACACACACATACACACTTTTACGTCCTGACTATATAAGTATACATCACCACCAGCTACACAGAAGCGCTATGAAGCATTTATTATTATTAATAATAAATTATATATATTATATTATTTTATATTACATTACATATATATTATTATAAATAAATAATAAATATGAAACACTTGTTTCATAATATTATTGGCTTTCCACAGGTTTTTGAACCCTTTGAAGTAAGTAGTGCAGGTATTTTTATCCTTATCTTAAAGGTGAAGAACTTGAAGTTTAGAGGCTTACAATGACTTGGCTAATAAGTTTCAGGAAGAATACCCTATTTCTATGTACCTGGTTCCTCTGCACTCTTGCCATAGTTATTCATAATTAGCTGTCTTTGGCCATAGGTGTTGTAGAACCAAGGTGCTGAAAGTTCTCTTAAAAGGTTATTACCCAAGAATTCAGGCATTATATGGAAAGAAAAATGGACTTTTTAACAATTAAAAAAAGTGCTTATAGACTTGGAGTTCATAGGTCAACAGGAAGGCTTATAACCATAATTTCATCAGGCAGATACATTATGCATTCCTGTGTTCATCAATGCCCTCCTGTGTCAACAAGGGAAAAAAGAAAAGAAATATGAGGAATGTAACAGGGAGTTGTCTTCATAGTAATTCAAACCTGGACAATTATTCAGGGAAGGCTGGCTGAAACAGTGTACACATTATTATTGCAAAGTAAATGCAATTTTTTTTAATGTTTAATAAGCTTTGTGTCTCAGTGGTAAATCATTTGGGCAGGAAATCTACATAATTTTTTAAAGGATAAAAATGAAAGGAGTAGCTTAGGTAGAGGGGAGAAGAGGTGTACCTCATCCTCCCTACTTTAATTTGTTTGGTTGGTTTCTCTTGGAATATCCCTAGAGGGTTTGTTTACTTGAAAAGCAGTATGAGAAGTTCTCGGTGGTTCTTTTCTTAGAAGGAAGTGCTACAAAAGAAGAGCAAAATAACAGATATTCTGTTATTTGGAGATGCAGAATCTCCAGTTACTGAACTGTTATATAGAGTCAAAGTGCCAGAAGGATCTCAGAGAGGCTCATTAGCGATCAGGATTGCTAATAGATTTTATGACTGTTGAATACATCAAACTATATGCTCAGTAATGTGGTTAACTGGTTCCACAAAAGCAGCATTTAACATGTTAGGGCTATTATTTCTGCAGAAATGATGTTATAAATTCTTTGCACATCTTAAAGCACTATATCAATGTTTGGCAGTGTGTTCTAATGGATAGCTAGACTGAAGTCAGGGCTTAAGTCCTGACTTCCTACAGAAAGTTTGTCTGAAAGGCTTTAATTAATATTTTTGATTAATATATTCAAGAACAGCTTGAGTATAACATGAATTTTGCATTTGCTTATACATGATTTCATCATTGAGACATCCCTCAATTTTCAATCCTACAATAGAACTCTTTGATCTCTGCCATCCCCAGCCACCAGCCCAGTGAAAAACCCAACCAGAGATGGTCTTTGGAAATGTTCCCAACATTGTAAGGGTGGTCCCATGGCCCAAAGAAGAGACTATATCAAAGTTTTCGCAGCCATATCATAAGGTGATCCCATCCATGCCCCTCATGGGACAGTGGCTACTGGGCTGACAGTGATTGAAGTTCATCATGCCATTATTATGGTGGCTTCCTCTATATTGATTTATCTTTGTACATCTTGTTTTTACCAGTAGAATGTAAACATTTTGTGGACAGGGACTGATTTATTTTTTCTTTCTATCTCCAGTACTTTGCATATAATAAATTTAATAAATGCTTGTTGAATGAATAAATAAGTGAATGTAGATTATTTGAGGGGAATAGTGTGAGACAAAAGTTGAAAAGATAGCTTGGAGTCAGATTGTGGGGGAACTTGAATTCTAGGCTAAGAAATTTGCACTTTATTTGGTAAGTAGAGAGCCACATAAACTTATATATTACAAAAATGAGTGTGCAATTAGAATATAAGATAGTTGGGAGGAAGGGGAAAATTGGGTGCCTGGAGATTTTTTTTTGTTTTCAAAATTGCTGTTTAATGAGAAAATGATAAAACTAGGAAGTACATATTTTGCCATGTGTTTTTTCTTTTGAGAGAGGCAGAGAGGAAGAGAATAGTAAAGAAAGAGGAGAGAAGAGGGGAAAAGAAGGGAGGAGAAAAGAGAAAACAGGAAGGTATATGGACTAGCATAGTCATTATTTGTACAGGCCGGGTGGTATGCTCATAGGACGAATACAGCTGCAGCAAATGAAGGGCCTCCTGAAGGAAATGAAATTGGTCAGAGTTGTTATTACTTCTTGATGGGTTTCTCCACCAAAATCTGCCTTGAGCAAAATTATGAAGTGTGGTTTTTCTTGGCAGCAACCCAACTTTCTGTTCTTCCTCTTCCCTTTCAACTAACTATCCTTTCACCCCAGATCCTTCTCTGATTCCTTTTCCCCCAAATAGTCTTTTGCTTCAACAGTGTTCAGGGTTTTCTGCTCTTGTGCCTGAGCCAGGCTGATTTTGCCCACTCAGCATTGTCCCATGTTCTAGAATCTGTATTCTGGTTCTTCTTTCCTCCTCATCCATAGTAGACTGTTCTATGCATTTTTTCTCTAGGATTTTTTTTTGAAAATAAGTTTGCATATATCTTAAAATAGATTTGCTTTTTGGTCTACTATTTATACTGACAGTATGAGATAATAAAAATGGCACAAGAAGTCTTTCTTGAACTTGAGTTTGAAGCTAACTCTCCTATCAATTAATTTGTAGTAATATTCTAACAAATTAATATGTCAAATCCAGAGGTATTTTTGTATGAACATGGTATCTCACTGGTGAGGGAGGAGAGCACACCCTCCTAGGGAACAGCTTGCTGCCCATTCAAATCTTTTCATCCTGTGCCATCATTATTTATGACTTCCTGTAAATCCACAATACCAGAGACATCCATCTTCCCTTGACATAATGGGGATTTTAGTGGACTATACAGGCTGTCTGTTGGTTATCTCTTGATTTCATCACAATTCATTTCAGTCATATGTCTGTGATGACCTACAATATGCTACTTGTTTTACATAATTCTTGTTAATACATTGAAGTCCACTCATGCCCACTGTTACTTTTCTATTGGCCCTTGACTTTAGTGCCTTAATAAAAGAAGAAAACAACTCTAGCCCTACAGAAAATGAAGCTTGAACAGTGGAAATTTGAGTCACTCAGCAGGGAGGCCTTGGGAAGGGATATTTGCAACGCCCTTAAATTATGTCACATATGCTACCTTTTAAAGGCAAGACAAGCCATCTTCATCAGGGGGTTTGTGCTACTAAGAAAGTCTGGGAGCTGGAGAGTCAGGGCTGGTTCACTCAGGCAGACAAGAGCACTGGGTCATTTCAGGCCAAGGACTGTTGTCTTAGAGGGAGAGAGAAGCAGCTTGGTCAGACATTCCTCTCAGCAGTATACCACAGCTATGCTATCACTACCAGGGATACTTGGATAAGCGTTTGAAGATTAAAACTGTTTCTTACTATGAGAACCCTGAAGGATAGCCTCCTTCCCTTAGTTTTCTATTCTTTAGGCTTGATGGAGAATTGACTGGGTGGTACAGGGGGATAGGAGTGGGGTGAATAGGAAGGGAAGGCTTCAATCTGGAATTTCTTCTTTGTCTTAAGTGGGTTTTAGTTATTGGAAAAAATACACAGGAGTTAAGAGTTAGTCTATGCTCAGTTTCTTTACATTATCTTTGTTCTTTCCTTCAATTGTCCACAGGCTCCTTCAGCTAGAGTTTTAGTCTGCAACAAATAAAATTGTAAAGGTTATAGAGCTAAATAGGGCCAGCTGGACTCATAGGTGAAGGAGGCTGCCATCTTATTTCTTGTAAGTCAAGGTGTACTAGAAAAAATAATTGACTAATAGGATAATATGTTTTGCATGATTAAACATGTATAACCTATAAAAATTGCTTTCTGTCTCAGGGAAGTGAGGAGAAGAAGGGAGAAAGAAAATTGGAACTCAAAATTAAAAGAAAAACTGAATGTTAAAATTATCTTTATGTATAACTGGAGAATAATAAAATATTTCTTTTTTTAAAAAAAGAAACAAAATACTGGATTTTGACTCACAAAAGACATGGGATCAATTTTCAGCTCTGCCATTTTTCTACCTTAAAGAAATCATTTAACTTTTCTGGGTCTTATAGGATCATTGATTTAAAGCTAAAATGGGTCATAGAGGCCATTAAGTCTAACCCCCTAATTTTATAGATGAGGAAAATGAGGTACAAAGAGGTTAGGTGATTTGCCCAGAATCACATAGTTAGTAGCATCTGAGGAAGGATGTGAATTCAGATTTTCCTGACTCCAAATCTATCACTGTGCTTCTTCTTTGTCATTGTTCAGTTGTTTCAGCCATGTTCGATTCTTCATGACCTTATTTGGACTTTTCTTAACAAGGATACTAGAGTGGCTTGCCATTTCCTTCTCTGGTTTATCTTATAGATGAGGAAATTGAGACAAACATGGTTAAGTGATTTCTTCAGGGTCACACAATTAGTTAAAGTCTGAGCCCGTATTTGAACTCAGGTCTTCCTGACACCAGGTCCAGCATTCTGTCCACTGAGCCACCTAGTTGTCCTTACCATGCTACTTAGCTACTTCTAAAGTTTGAGTTAGATAGATATGGTAGAAGGTAGAGCACAAAGTCCTTTCCAAGCATGGAAGACAATATGAGCAAAAGCATAGAAATAGGAGAAGGTAATATGAAAACAGGAATGGAGACGAGTCCTGTTTGGTTGGAATAGAGAATGTATGATAGCATATAGTTTGATTCAAAGAAGGAAAGGTAAGATTGTGAAGAGATTTTAATGGATAATGCTGGAATTCATCCATTATTTGGTAGGAAGCCTCTGAAGGTTTTTGAGTAAAGTAGTTCATTAAGGAGATAACTAATGCATGGCTTTGTGAGGGGAGGTATTATATTTAGGGAGATTGGCTATAAAGCTCTTACAATAACCTAGAGGAGAAGGGAAGAAGGCCTGAACAAGACTTCTGACTTCAAATTCAATCTTCTTTTTACCATCTCTAGCTGCATTCAGTAATGATTCTGTAAAAATTTGCCGTAATGAAGCTTCTCAATTTAGTTAACTATATATTTCTTGCATATAATTCTACCCTGGTTTGCAATCAGACAAAATAATTTTCATTATTCAATGAGTATCTATTGTATGCTCACTACCAATCAACCTAGTATTTATTAAGCACTTATGTGTCAGACACTATGCTAGGTACTGGGAAAACAAAGTCCTTCCCTCAAAGAGCTTATATTCTAACCAAAAGAAATATGACATTTACATGTATATGAAGAGTACACTGAAAACCGATAGAAGATATCCTTGCAGGGAAAGCTTTAGTAACCGGGGCAACTTGGAAAGACCTTATGGGAGAGTGACTTTAGTTTTGAAGGAATCCAGGGATTCTAAGAGGTGAAGCTGCTGATGACAATTTCATTTGTCTTGAAAGAAGTGGGGTTTTTAGAAGCTATTCATGCAAAATATACATAATTGTACTATTTATTTTGTATTTTAGAATTTTGGAGACTGAAAGAAACCTCAGTTTCAAAAAATGGTGTCTTTTTGTAAAGTTGGGAAGGAGTACCATATTTAACATCTGGTTTTAGACTAATTGCATCAGTTTTAGTGGTGAAAGTATGACAGTTTGAAGAAGACCAGGGATATTAAGAGGTGAAGCTGCTGATGACAATCTCATTTATCTCGAAAGAATAGGATTTTTAGAAGCCATACATGTAAAATATACATAATTATTCTATTTACTTTGTATTTTAGAGTTTTGGAAACTGAAACCTCAATTTCAAAATCATTAAATGGTGTCTTTTGTGAAGTTGAGAAGGAGCACCATATTTGTAATCTGGTTTTAGACTGATTGCATCAGTTTTAGTGGTGAAAGTATGACAGCAAACCAAGTTGTTCTAAATGAGATCTTATCAGTTGTTTTAAGTAAAAACAATGATTTATAGACTTTGGAATAAGATACCTAAATTTTTGACCTAAACATTGCTTCTACCTTTTCCTTGAGGAGCTATAAATCTACATATTCCCTGAAATAAGATTTAAGTCTTACATATGCATTGTGATATTCTAAATGATTTTGGAGAAGGCAGTGTGTAAATATATTTATAATGGCATAGATTTCCAAAGCCAGTGAGTTCTTAGGAACATTCTAAGCAGAAAGAAAGAGATAGATGGGCTTGAGAAGAGGGCTGTGAAGCAGTAAGGGAGTGGTAGAAAAAATAAGAACAAAGAAATATCTTTCACCTCCTGGTTCACAGAATACAGTGCTACTAATCCCAAAAGGTAACTAAGAGTCCTAGGTGTCTATTAGGTACCAGTCAGCTGGATACTCCTAACTCAGGCCATGGGGCTTTGGTGTTAATTCTTACTAGATATACCAACTAGCAACTATTGCATACTACTCCAGACCTCAGTGTTGTTGACCTTTGAATAGGTCAGAAGTAGAAACTAGAT
This sequence comes from Myrmecobius fasciatus, assembly GCA_023553655.1. Lineage (NCBI taxonomy): Eukaryota > Metazoa > Chordata > Mammalia > Dasyuromorphia > Myrmecobiidae > Myrmecobius > Myrmecobius fasciatus. Next base: position 10,048 of record JAJPUD010005114.1, on the reverse strand, counting down.
TGATTCACTGTGTGACTTTCCAACTTGGAAGCCAGAAATTTCTTCCCGTACATTACAATAATAAAAACTAATCATTGCTGCTCTTGAATTTTTAAACAAAAAGCACTGGTTCCAGACATCTGCATTAAACTAAACTGGGGAATCTTTGGTGGAGTTTTTTTTTTCCACAGCTGCAGAAAATTGCATAAAAAGAGAAAATGACCAACAGCTGCCCAGGAACCTAAATATTATAAGAATTAAGAGCCCTCGAATGCAAAAAAGTGACTATTAATTGCCTACCCAAAGTTATTACTACAGGGTGATTTCATGTGTATTAAACTATCTAATAAGTAATAGTCAATTTTTAATTTAATTTAACATCTTTTTACATATTATCCCAAATATGTGGGGTGAGGTGAATCTTTCCAAAATTTATGAAATAATTTTCATTTGGTTCTGACAATAATCTACTGTATATCCAAAGGTGGAAAAAATAAGCTTCTATACCAAGCTGAGATTTCTTATTGTCTGCCTATTGTAATACAAGGAGAGCAACAATTTTTTTTTGTCAGAAATGGATAATGAAGATAGCAATGTAGAAATAAAGAACTAAGTTGGAGGCTGCCAACTTTTGTGCTCCATATAACCCTTTTGGTTTTGTTCCAAAATGATTTGCATGTCAGCCAGTTTCATTATTTGAGTTTGATGAAAATGGTGGAAGGTGGAGTAGAAAGTTCTTTTTAGGATTTGGGGTTGAAAAGTACTTTCTTACTCTAGTTTCTTAGAGGTCCTTTGATATTTTGTTTAGTGGAATGCTGGGATGATTTGCAGGACAAAAAGTAACAATTAGTGATATATTGGATTTTAACAAATATTTAGTATCATAACTCAACCAAAAGTGTAAGCTGATGGGATCCAAAACAATAGCATAAGAAAAGGAGTTCAAAAGACAAACTTAATGTTGGGGGGTTTTAGTTTAAAAAAAATATACCTGGATAGATGTGGCTTGGTAGGGTTTGTATCACAAAAGAGCTAAAGATGACTTCTTTGGAGTTAAAACTTAAAAGGTGATAGATATCCAGTATGTGAGGAAAGAAATCATTGACTACTTGAGATGACCAGATAGTAACCAAGAGAAGCAGAAGCAAGGATGACAGTAGTCATGTAGCAGCAAAGTAGATCTCTGGTAAAGAGTTCTAGAGTACAACAGATGTAGCTAATAGAGAGTGGAAAGAACAGACTTCAAATAAGTCATTGAAAATCACCAAAAGATACCAGTTATTCTGAATCATCAGTATCATTGCCCTAATCACACATGGAGGAATAAATTGCCCAGGTCATATGCATCCCTTAAGTGCATTTACTTAAATTGTCCCTTCATGTATATTCTTTTATCATATGTGTTATATATACCTCTCCACAATGTTACCTGGCTACACATGTTATCTGTATGTATCTTCTTCCCTAGTGATGGTGTGGTAAGTTATAGGTAAATGTACCTATGGCGTATAAGGATTTTTTTTTAGCACTTATCTTGGCCTAATGTTTAATTTTATATATTTTGCTTTGAACTAAGGTGCCCCTTGGTTGGTTGGTAAAAGAAATACTTTTGTGGAGGTTCATTTTGATAGGATGTTGGCCCCTATCTACAATGTGACTAGAGTCAGAGATAGTGTTCTAGAGGCCCATTTGTGAGAGGAAATTTAGGGGAAAATTAATAATGTTTTTGAGCATTCAGGGTAATATTTGAAACACTTACAAAAGATTGTATAGACTCTGAACTGGAAGGGACTTTAGGGATAATCTAGTCTAATGCCCTCAATTTATAAAAGAGCAAACTGAGTCTCAGAGAGGTCAAGTATTTGACTAAAGTTATACAGGCAATAAGCAGGTCCTCTAACTCAGTGATCACTGTTCTTTCTAGTACATCATTCTGTCTCCCACAGAAGATAATGATCTTCATTACATTTAGAGTTTGAAGAAAATTTAGAGATTCCATCCCCATCTCACCTCATTTTCTGAATGAGGAAACTAAGGTTTAGACAGGTGATAGATTAACTGAAAGCTATTTAGGTGCTAAGTAACAGAGCCATAATCAAAACCAACTTGTATCATAAATTATAATACAAAAAATTAAGTCCATGTTAGATAAATTAGATTAAAGCAGCTGTCAAATAAATAGTGAATCCATGACTTTTCATGATACCTTACTTTTTCATATTTATAAATGAGCTTCCTTGGCATATGATAGCACAAAAACCATAAAAAATTAGAAAGGTTTGGAGGAAGTCTAGGGGAACAGAGATTGCAAAGTTGTGTTGGACTTTCTCATCTCACCTGCTGATACATGAAATTATCTTCACTGAAATAATTTCTGTGTTCCCAGATTTTAATTTCCATGAGTTTATAAATACTTTCAGTTAGGGGATATTTATAATCATCAACAAACATTTATTAAAATATTGTGGTTTGGGGATACAGAAAATTAGAAGATGGTGCCTGCTGTCAAGGAGTTTACAATTCTGAGGAACCGTACAGAAATAACTTTGTACAGAGTACATACAAAATATATTACAGATAACAGAGGGAAGGCACTAGAATTCAGTGAAAATGGGAAATATTTCTTATAGAAGGTAAAATATTAGCTGGGCCTTGAAGGAAACCAGGAATCAAAGATGCTGAAGGCAAGTATTCCTGGAATGGGAGACAGCCAGAGAAAATGCCTAGAGTTGGGAGATGGTAATAGAGTATGTCAAAGAAGTCAGGGACACTGAATCACAGAGTACATGGCAAATTGTAAGACTGGAAGTGTGTGTGTGTGTGTGTGTGTGTGTGTGTGTGTGTGTGTGTGTGTGTATGCCAGAGGATTTTATACTTAATCCTTGAGGATCACTTATTTCAGAGTAATCATTAGTTATTTTGAATTATAGAAATAGCTAGGTCTATACATGTCTAATTGAGCCAGACTCTCATCTAGTGAGTAAGTGAGGGGAAAAGGCCAGATGGCGATAATCTGGTTAGTAAATTATAGACTCTCTTTTCCCAAAGTTAAACTGAAGTTTCTTATTCTTTGTTCAGATTTTAATAAAAGTGCCAATATTCAAAAAATTGTAAAAAAGTTGCATATAATAGGGATCACTTAGGGTTAAATTCTTATTAATTTTCCTATTCTGCAAATAGTTTACTGAAGGTTTTGAATTTCAAGTTAAGAAAGTGTGAAAATCTGCCTTTAATTCCATCACTTGGTCAGTCAGAATCATTTATTTGGTTGGTAAAAACTATGGGATTGCCAAAGGCACGTGCATGTGACATAATGAAAAATTAAGCTGATGCCTATAAAACACAAAGGCTATGCTGAAATTTCCACTGAATTTCTTCTGCCAAAAACCCTTGAAGTATTAAAGCCTCTATGCTGTCAATTATTTTTTTCTATAATACAGTGCTATTTGACACTTGTATGGCATTCTATATTTTTGCCAAGTGTCTATCAGCCACTGTGCAAGAGAAATGGTTTGGCTGCATTACCATTTACAGACAAGAAGCTTCTGTCTGCAAGGACATTTTTCAGATATTTTCATATAAGGACAGTTCTTCATCCCTTTCAACTCTTGAAGTTGAAAAGGGTTTTTCTGATTGTTGGCATTAGGACTTGGGTGGTCATGATAATGTTTTAGCCTGAGGGTGGAAAGGGAAATGGACTGGTGATAGCATGAGACTAGAAAGATTACCAATGAGGGAAGTGTCCTGGGCAGTATTAGCCAAGGAGGATGGGGAGACTGGCTGGAATGTCAGGGGAATTTGATAACAATGGAAGCCCATACTGGCAAAAGATCCTTATCAGGGAATTTCAACGGTGGGAAGGTATCCCAGCAGATTTTTCAAGCATGATGTCAAGTGAGAGAAATGATTGTTTCTCTTCTATATTAATAGTCAATTATTGAATCAGGATGCAACCTTTCCCTTCCTTTTCTTCACTTAGAAATCAACTTCTGTAAGCTATTCAGACAGCCTTTAAAGTGCAGAATTGATAATGAGTTGAATTATTGCTCAATCGAGAAAGTTTAGCTCTGATCAAAAGGTAGGGAAATTTTAGTTTAGGTGAATGGGTGAATTCTAGTCCATTGTGTTTTAATAGGTCTAAGTAAAAGTGGATTCCCCTTTTGTCTAGATTACTCTCGATGGGGTAATATAAATAGAGATAAATCTTTTTGACCAAGACTGAATGATCAGAGTCACATCTTTCAGATCCTTATTAGAATAAGCCCATCTCTCATTATAGTGTTCATTTTCTCATTACTTATAAACCAATCAGTTGATTTCCACCCTCACATATACCCTCTTTTCCAAAGGTTTTATAAGTATAGAAAATTCAATAGGTTAAGTCTCTCTAATCACCAAGAGGAACAAATGAGTTCATTTTGTCAACTGCTTACTAACTGTAGTTAATAAAAATAGATTATAATTTACACAGAAACTCTCTCAGAAATGTTCACTCTATTTCTAGACTCCAACCAAGAAAGTTAAAGTGATCAGCACAGAGTAATCAAGTTAGCCAGTATCAGAGCTGGAACCTATTTCTTGGGCAAGTGGTCTTTTCTATGAACTCTCTTGTTTATATGTAAAATACATTAGTTCAATACATTAGTATGTATTAGTAAAATGTAGAAGTAAAGGGATCTTATGATTGTTTGACCTGTTTAGTCATTAGAATCAGATGCTGTCAATCAAATACTTATTGTCCCCCCTATCTTTTGTTATTTGTATCACCCAACACCAGCAAGTATATTGGAGGTAACCTCCAAACTTTTTCTAGTTCTCACTCACCTGGTTACCCTCTCCATTTGGCTCTACCTGCAGTTGGGGTTATAGTTGAGTCCAGAGCATTAAACTTAGGAGCCACAGCAAACTGGATCTCATGAGGGTTGTTGCTTTCCCTGGCCCTTTGACTGCTTCTGGCCCAAGGCAGTGTGTTGTGGAACAGGGTAAGCACACTTAAGAGCCAGGACCAACAATCAGCAGCACTCCTTTCTAATTTCCTCTCTCCTGCAGCGGTCACACCTACTTGATCTTTTGCTTCCTCATTGTGAAGAAAGCTCTAGTTTATGAAGCTAGGAAGGGAGTGAGAAAATGAATGAAAGGGAGTAACACACACACATTCACACACATATACACGCACATGTAATTATTTGTGGCTGCTTCATGTGAAGAATTAGGAAATGTAACATAGATATGCCAAACCACCCCCAAATTAATGAAACATATAGGCATCTGATCTGATTCATAGATGTCCTATACACACAAATTGCCCTTCTTCCCATTGTCCTCCTCATCTTTTCCACCATCCTATGGTCCGAGGACTCGCTCTATTTCCCAAAGAAGGCATTCTGAAAAACTTTGAACTTGAAGAACAATTGAGGGCTCAGAAGTGAAGAAAAGGAAGATGCTATGAGAAGCTAGAGAAGTTTGTGGGTTTGGAATTGACCTTATGGGTACTCTGTCCTGCAGAAGTCCATTTTATGAATTTTCTCCCTTCAACTTGTTGGAGTCTGAAATTCTGTTAAACAAATTTGTCCATATTAAGAAAGATTCTTTTACAAATAAAAAAATTTCTTAGAGAATTGAGGGATCATCATTTACATCATTTACATCTTCAATTGCTTTCCTGCTAAAGCCCATCTGGGACATGTGAGACAGGGAATTGTTTTCAACATGGGTAAGACAGCTCTGGAAGGGACCTTAGAGATTATCTATACCTAGACTCCAACCAAGAAAGTTAAAGTAATCAGCACAGAGTAATCAAGTTAGCCAGTATCAGAGCTGGAACCTATTTCTTGGACAAGTGGTCTTTTCTATGTCTGGGCCTATCCATATCTTTATTAAAACAGTTCAGATGGCTAGAGGTATGAAGAATAAATTTCATCTACTATGTAATTTTTCTAATGGCTCTGATATTATATACCCTTGAAAATAATCATAGTGCTGATTTTGCCATACATATTCTATATTGCCAGTGCCTAGTATATTCCTAAATGTCTTGAATCATACTATAGAATGTGTAAGTCCCTTGAGGGCAGAGATTATTTCTTTTCTGTCTTTGTATCTTCAGCAGCTAATAGAGCAAATGTTTGTTTATTTATTGCTAGGAAGAAATTATATATATATACATATATATATATATAATAACTAGCATTTATGTGGTATTTTAAGATTTGCAAAATGCTCAACAAATTTTTATCTTATTTGAACTTCACAACAACCCCAAGAGGTAGGTGCCATTATTATCCCAATTTAATAGATGAGGAAATTGAGGCAAATAAAATTAAATGACTGTGCCCTGAGCCACACAGCTAGTAAGCATATGAGGGTAGATTCAAACTCACATTTTCTTGACTCCAGACCATTGTCCCACTACCTATTGTAGGAACCATATTACTGAAACACTGATTCCATGAATTTATGGATCAGTATAACTGGATATTATGAAATTCATTTGCAACTGTGCCCTCACAAATACATACAACATATCTCAACATGTATATATATGTGCATACTTATATATGTATATATACTATTTATATATATATAATACATATGTATTATATATGTCCACATATAATACATATATATTATACATAATACATATATGTATTATATATTTATATTTACACACACTCATAGACATATATATCCCTTCTCTATGACAAATGGATAAGGAAACATAAGACATTTTCCTGATTCTCCCAAGTATGCTGACATGTCCTGCAGGTTAGGAAATAGCACAAGAGTCATCTGTCTTCCATTGGTTTAGGTGTTGAGCTGATAGGAGTCAGGGGGCTAGTAACCTCTGCCAGACCCTCTTGTCTTGGATTTTATGTTAAAGGTAGTAGAGAGAGTATACAAATTTAAGAGAGGAAACTCAGAACAGATGTACTATTTTATAAAATATAGAGGATGCATTGAATTAGCCTTCCCATCGTGAATTGTTAAGTTGGTAATAGAAGTGAGTAGTGTTAACAACTCAACCTCTATGGTACAGAGAAACTCATAAGAAACAGATCCACACATTGACACTGACTAATTTAAACATGCCTCCCGGTTTGATGTCTCTTTGTGTAAATGTGCAGGGATTATTGGTAAAAGTCTGGGGGCTATTTGATGAAATGAAATAGCATAGGACCCTCCACTTCAGAAGGAAACCCTAGCAGCTAGTGAAAGGGGGTTTACATATGGGTCAGATTTAGTCCCAAGTAGAAGTGGGTCCAAATGCTAAAAGCACTCTCTATATTAGGCTAGGGGCATGAAAAGCAGACATGGTATAGGTGGGGGGTAAGAACAGCAGAGTATAATTGCAGAACCTGAAGTCTTTTTTCATGACTAGGATCAATGAAGTTGTTTTGTTTTAATATTTTGATAACTATGTAACCATATAACTATTTATGTAAACATATATATGCATGTATATATATATATACCCACATATGTATACAATTGGTATACATTGTTATACTATGCATTTTATGTATTCAAAAACATTCTGAGAAAGGGATACATAGGCTTTGTCAGATTGTCAAAGGGAATCTATGCCACAAAAAAATTAAATAAATACAAAGTCTCTAAGTGGACTTTTCTGACAAAGTTGACTATCCTTCCCATCTTAATCCTGCCTTCATCCATCTCTGTGTTTTTTCCACAGCACCCTCAGGACTAGAAGGGATTTCCTCTATCTCTGTAGATGGAAATTCCTCCTTTCCTTCAAGACCCAATTCAGATACCACTTCCTCCAAGAAGCCTTCTCTGATAGCACCAAGTCTAAGTAATTTCTCCTTCCTTAAATTTGTGTCAGCATATTGCTTGAATCGCCTCTTCTGCATTTATAAAACCATTTCTTGTATCATACTTAGTTGTCTATGTATCTAATTCGCCATTTGATCACAAACTCTTTGAGAAAAATATTTGTGTTGTATCTGTTTTTCTATTTTCAGCATCTAACAAAGTGCCCTGCAAAGTTTTATCTTTTTTTATTTCCATCTAGATCTGTGATTGCATTGGTATAGACAACTCCCAGAGGATACCACCAATGCATATTCTTTTTTAAAATGCTATTTTATTTTTTCCAATTACATGTAAAGATAGTTTTCAACATTCACTTTTATAAGATATTAAATTTCAATTTTTTTTTCTCTCTCCCTCTTCTCTCTTGTCCCCAAGACAGCAAGCAATCTGATATAGGTTAAAAATGTGCAGTCATATTAAACATATTTCCATATTAGTGTTGTTGTGAAAGAAGAATCAGAACAAAAGAAAAAAGCAATAAGAAAAAAAACCAAAACAAAATGAAAATAGTATGTTTTGATTTGTATTCAGACTCCATAGTTCTTTCTTTGGATGTGGATAATATTTTCCATAATGGATCTTTTGGAATTGTCTTTTATCATTGCATTGCTGAGGAGAGCTAAGTTTGTTGAAGTTACACATCAACAACTTTTCTGCAACTTGTAATTTTAGAAACTTGTTTAGTATGCTGAAAGCTTAAATGATATATTTGCCTTAGATCTTAATCAATAAGTATAAAAGGTAAAAAGTGAACGAACTCTGCATTAAATAACAAAAATTTTTTGACTTGGAAGTGGAAAAATATAAAAGCATTACTGTTAATCCTTCATGTGGATAAAGTAAAATTTCATAAGTATTTATTAAAAAATAAAGAATTGACATTCAATATCATTTTTAATAATTATCCTATTTAAAATTATAATTATTGATGACTTGAAGATATACTACCATTTAGAAACATTATGATCTTAATTTCATGGGAAATATCTTGTTGCATGACAGCTTTTTTCCATGTGATCTGCTGTAAAATTTTGTGTCTGAAACTTGAGAGTTCCTTTCCCATACTTTTTCCATTAGTGTATAGAATATTCTCACAAAGATTTAATAAATATAGGAAAGTAGGGATATGATTTAATAGTTATTGATGTCCTTTCAAACACCTTATTTTAGTCATATCTTTGATTTTTTAAAGTAATTTAATATCCTCTCCTCTATTAACTATCTTGAAAATCAAACTCAATGACTTTAAAATTGTTGTGATTATATAAAATTGTATATATATATGTGCATATATGTATATATGTGTGTGTATATATTGAGAGAAAAAGAGACAGAGATACCAAGACAAAGAAAGAGATGGGGAAGGAAGGAGAGAAATAGAAACAGGGAAAAAGATTGACAAAGATAAATAATGACAAGTAGATTCAAACACACAAAGTAAGAGAGAGCAGATCTTTTTAGATCATATTTAAGAAACTTTATTTGGTTTTTTTATTGCTCCCAAGATGCCTATAGTTGAAAAAGTACCTGTGTATCAATATTCTCCTGATATCTAGGCCTAGACATTCACTCTCAGAACTCCACATCTACATTTGTTTGCTTTCTTTATTAGAATGTAAGCTACTTGAAGGCAGGGGCCTTGCTTTTATTTTGGTATCCCTTGTATTAACACAGTGCCTAACACACAGTAAGCATTTAATAAATGATTATTTATTCATTCATATTGATAAAAGGCCGTGAATTATTAAACACTATGCTCTTCAAAGAGTTCAAATGATAAATAAGTCAAAGAGCAGAGGGAAATAATAATAAGTAGTGATAATAAGTAGTAAGCAGGTTGTATTGATGTATATGGATAGACTATAAATTTCACTAGTATTCACAAAAAAAAAATCCTGGGAAAGGTTTTAGGTAAATTGGGTATTAGATTTTCTGGAGGATTTGCCAAAGGCCATAGACAAAAATAACATAGTTTGATAAGGCAATAATAGATTGCAATCTAACTTAGTGGGGAGAATATACTAGCTAATGAGATCATGCATTCATTTAATTATCAAAGTATCTTCTATATCTATAATAAGAAAAGCAGTATGGAATTATGGATAAAGTGCTAGGCTGAGAGACAAGAAGGTCTAAGTTCAAATCTCACTTGAGACACTTAGTAGCTACACAATCATGGGCAAATTACTTAAAATCTCTGAGACTCCAACAACTCTCTGAGACTATGTCAATGGAG
>JAJPUD010005113.1:159834-170469 GCA_023553655.1 Myrmecobius fasciatus | reverse complement strand
GAGAAGATTAATGAACTGGGCTTACAATTAAAAAAGCTAGAAAAAGACCAAATTAAAAACCCTCAATTAAATACCAAATTGGAAATTCTGAAAATTAAAGGGGAGATCAATAAAATTGAAAATAAGAAAACTATTGAATTAATAAATAAAAGTAAGAGTTGGTTTTATGAAAAAAAAAACAACAAAATAGATAAGCCTTTAGTTAATTTGATTAGAAAAAGGAAAGAGGAAAATCAAATTATTAGTCTCAAAAATGATAAGGGAGAACTTTCCTCCAATGAAGAGGAAATTAGAGTAATAATTAGGAGTTTCTTTGCCCAACTTTATGCCAATAAATTTGATAATGTAAATGAAATGCAGGAATATCTACAAAAATATAGATTGCCCAGATTAACAGAAGAGGAAATAAATTATTTAAATCGCTCTATTTCGGAAAAAGAAATAGAACAAGCTATTAATCAACTCCCTAAGAAAAATCTCCAGGGCCAGATGGATTTACATGTGAATTTTACCAAACATTCAAAGAACAATTAATCCCAATACTATATAAACTATTTGAAAAAATAGGGAAAGAAGGTGTACTACCAAATTCCTTCTATGACACAGATATGGTGCTGATAGCTAAACCAGGTAGGGAGAAAACTGAGAAAGAAAACTATAGACCCATTTCCCTAATGAATATTGATGCAAAAATTTTAAATAAGATTTTAGCAACAAGATTACAGAAAGTCATCCCCAGGATAATACATCATGACCAAGTAGGATTTATACCAGGAATGCAGGGCTGGTTCAATATTAGGAAAACAATTAGCATAATCAATTATATCAATAACCAAATTAATAAAAACCATATGATTATCTCTATAGATGGAGAAAAAGCCTTTGATATAATCCAACACCCATTCCTATTAAAAAAAACTGGAGAGCATAGGAATAAATGGGCTTTTCCTTAAAATGATTAGTAGTATCTAGTTAAAACCTTCAGCAAGCATCATATGTAATGGAGTCAAACTAGAACCATTCCCAATAAGATCAGGAGTGAAACAAGGCTGCCCACTGTCACCATTATTATTTAATATTGTCTTAGAAATGTTAGCTTTGGCAGTAAGAGAAGAAAAAGAGATTAAAGGAATTAGAGTAGGTAATGAGGAAACCAAATTATCACTCTTTGCAGATGACATGATGATATACATAGAGAACCCTAAAGACTCAACTAAAAAACTACTAGAAACAATTCACAACTTTAGCAAAGTTGCAGGATACAAAATAAATCCACATAAATCATCAGCATTTTTATATATTACCAATAAAGTTCAGCAGCAAGAGATACAAAAAGAAATTCCATTCAAAATAACTGTTGATAGTATAAAATATTTGGGAATTTATCTGCCAAGAGATAGTCAGGAACTATATGAACTAAACTACAAAACACTCTCCACACAAATAAAATCAGACCTAGTCAATTGAAAAACGTAAAATGCTCATGGATAGGCCGAGTGAATATAATAAAAATGACAATACTACCCAAACTAATTTACTTATTTAGTGCCATACCAATCAAACTCCCAAGAAATTATCTTACAGATCTAGAAAAAATAGTAGCAAAGTTCATTTGGAAAAACAAAAGGTCAATGTACAAAAAAGGCTGATGATGGTGGACTTGCTGTACCAGATCTAAAACTATTATTACAAAGCAGCGGTCATCAAAACCATTTGGTAATGGCTAAGAAATAGAGTCCTCGATCAGTGGAATAGCATAGGATCACAAGACAAACTAGGCAATAACTATAGCAATTTGGTTTTTGATAAACCCAAAGACCCCAGCTTTTGGGATAAGTACTCACTATTTGACAAAAAGTGCTGGGAAAATTGGAAATTAGTGTGGAAGAAATTAGGGCTTGACCCACATCTAACACCACATACCAAGATAAGATCTAAATGGGTTCATGATCTGGATATAAAGAGTGATACTATAAGTAAATTAGAGGAATGTAATATACTTTACCTCTCAGACCTATGGAGATGGAATAAATTTATGTCCAAAGAAGAACTGGAACTCTTAATTGAAAATCAGATAGATAACTTTGACTATATTAAGTTAAAAAGTTTTTGTACAAACAAAATCAATTCAGACAACATTAGGAGGGAAGTAATGAATTGGGAAATCATCTTTACATTTAAGGGTTCTGATAAAGGTCTCATCTCTAAAATATATAAAGAATTGTCTCATAGTTATAAAAATTCAAGCCATTCTCCAATCAATAAATGGTCAAAGGATATGAACAGACAATTTTCAGAGGATGAAATTAAAACTATTTATAGTCATATGAAAAGGTGCTCCAAATAACTGTTGATCAGAGAAATGCAAATCAAAACAACCCTGAGATACCACTTCACACCTGTCAGATTGGCTCAAATGACAGGAAAAGTTAATGATGAATGTTGGAGGGGATGTGGGAGGGCTGGGACACTGATGCATTGTTGGTGGAGCTGTGAACGGATACAGCCATTCTGGAGAACAATTTGGAGCTATGCTCAAAAAGTTATCAAACTGTGCATACCCTTTGACCCTGAAGCATTTCTATTGGGCTTATATCCCAAAGCAATCATAAAGGAAGGAAAAGGCCCCACATGTGCAAGAATGTTTGTGACAGCCCTTTTTGTAGTGGCTAGAAACTGGAAATTGAATAGATGCCCTTCAATTGGAGAATGGCTGAATAAATTATGGTATATGAATATTATGGAATATTATTGTTCTGTAAGAAATGACCAGCAAGATGATTTCAGAGAGGCCTGGAGAGACTTACATGAACTGATGCTGAGTGAAATGAGCAGAACCAGGAGATCATTATACACGGCAACAACAGTAATATATGACGATCACTTCTGATGGACATGGCTCTCTTCAACAATGAAATGTTTCAAACCACCTCCAATTGTTCACTGAAGAAAGCCATATACAGCCAGAGAGAGGGATGTGAAATGTGGACCACAACATAACATTCTCATACTCCTTGATTGATGTTTGCTTACATTGTGTTTCCTTTATCTGATATATCGTTTGTGTAGATAAGATTTTTCTTGCACAACAATGATAAGTTTGGAAAATGTATACATATATTCGATTTGCCAATATTTTAACATAATTAACATGTAGTGGACTTCCTGCCATCCAAGGGAGGGGTGGGGAGTTGGGGGGGAAAATTTGTAATGGAAAGGTATGTAAGGGTTATTGTTGAAGAAGTACCCACACATGTGTTATACAAATAAAATAAAATAAAAAAAATATAAAAAAATAAAAAAAATTCTTTTTATGATTCCAAATGAATCTTGCTACTTTGTTACTTAAACTGTTTCCACAGTTAATATGACTGACACAACACAATTGGCAAAATAAATTATATTTCATATTAAAAAAAAATCCATTGAACAAAGCAACTCATTTAAAAAAACATTCAGCCAAATACAAAAGGAACTAAAAAGATAAATGAAGAAAATAATTCACTAAAAATTGAAACTGAAAAAATGGAAATGAATGACTCAAACAAATGTCAAGAATCAGTCAAACAAAATTTAGAAAAATGAAAAAATAGAAGAAAATGTAAAATATCTCATTGGAAAAACAACCGATCTGGAAAATAGACCTACGAGAAACAATCTAAGGATTATTGGACTCCCTGAAAACCATGATGAAAAAACAGAACCCAGATGCCATCTTTTGGGAAATCATCAAGGAAAACTGACCTGATGTTTTAGAACCAGAGGGTAAAACAGCCATTGAAGGAATTTACCAGTCACATCTTGAAAAAAGACCCCAAAATGAAAACTCCAAGGGATATTATAGCTAAATTTAAGAATTATCAGATCTAGTAAAAAATGTTTCAAGTAGCCAGAAACAAACAATTCAAATATCGAGGAGCCACAATCAAGATTATCGAGGACCTAGTAGCATTCACCTTAAAGGATCAAAGGGCCTATAATCTGATATTTCAAAAGGCAAAAGGATTTGGATTTCAGCCAAGAGTCATCAATTCAGCAAAACTGAGCATTATCTTTTAAGAAAGAAGATGGACATTCAAAGATACAAGTGAATTTTATTTATTTCTTATGAAAAGACTAGAGATGAACAAAAAATCTGATCTCCAAATACAGAACTCAAGAGAAGCATAAAAAGATAAAAAGTAAAGAACTCTTGAGAACTATATCTCTGTTAAGGGTGTACTTAGAGTACAGGTATAATTTGATTTTACTGTGATAATATAAAAAAGCAACTATACGTGGAATGAGGATTGTACAGGAAAAAGAGGAAATGCATACAAAATAAGGGAAATTATATTTCATGAAGAGGCAAAGAAGACCTATTATAATTGAGGGAAAGAAGGGAAGAGGATGAACATTGTGTGAATCTTATTCTCATCAGGTTTGGGTCAAAGAGAGAATATCAAACATATTGGCTTTACAGAGAAACTTGTCTGACCCTATAGGAAAGTGGGAAGGGGAAGTGGAAAGGAAAAGGGACGTCTAATAGAAGGAAAATAGAAGTAGTAGGGGTAAGGTATAAGAAAATGGGTGACTGTAAAGGGGAAGGCTATTTGAAGAAGTTGGTGGTCAGAAGCAAAATACAGGGGAGGAGGGAAAGGAAAGAAAAAAGCTTAACTTTAGGGCAAATAAGAAAGCAGGAAATACAGAATTAGTCATTTTAATTGTGAATGTGAATGGGATAAATTCTCCCATAAAATGGATGAGGATAGCAGACTGGATTAAAAGCCATATACTGTTTACAAGAAACACATTTAAAGCAGAGTGATACATACAGAGCAAAGGTAAAAGACTGGAGAAGCATCTATTATACATCAGGTAAAGTAAAAAAAAAAAGCAGGGGTAACAATCCTGATCTCAGATCAAGCAAAAGCAAAAATAGATCTAATTAAATGAGATAAGGAAGGAAACTATATCTTGCTAAAGAGTACCATAAATGATGAAGTAATATAATATAAAACATATGCACCAAGTGGTATAGCATCCAAATTTTTAGAAGAGAAGTTGAGACATGCAAGAAGAAATAGACAGCAAAACTGTACTAGTGGGGGAATCTCAACATTGCTCTCTCAGAATGACATAAATTGAACCACAGAATAATTAAGAAAGAAGTTAAGGAAGTAAATAGAATTTTAGAAAAGTTAGGTATGATAGATCTTTGGAGAAATTGAATGGAGACAGTAAGGAGTATACTTTTTTGTTGACAATTCATGGAACCTATAGAAAAATTGACTATATATTAGTTTAGCCTACATATGTGAACTTAATATTTTCCATTTGATTAGATCTGCCTTTATTTGTGTGGAAAATGATTTGTAATTGTGTTCATATAGTTTCTTATTTTGTCTTAGTATTTAGACATCCAAATATTTTATATTATCTATAGTTATTTTAAATGAAATTTCTCTTTGTCTCTCTTGCTGCTGGACTTTTTTGGTAATATATTAAAATGCTGATGATTTATGGAGATTTTTTGTATACTGCAACTTTGCTAAAGTTGTGAATTGTTTCTAATAGTTTTGTTTCTCTAGGATTCTCTAAGTCTACCATCATATCATTTGCAAAGAATGATGATTTTGTTTCCTTATTACCTCTTCTAATTCCTTTAATTTATTTTTCTTCTTTTTTGCTAAACCTAACATTTCTAATACAATATTGAATAGTAATGGTGATAATAGCCAGCCTTGTTTCATCCCTGGTCTTATTGGGAATAGCCCTAGTTCATCCCTATTAGGCATGATGCTTGCTGATGGTTTTAAAGAGATCCTACTGATCATTTTAAGGAAAATTCCATCTATTCCTTTTCTCTCAATTGATTTAATAGGAATGGGAATTGGATTTTGTCAAATGCTTTTTTGCCATCTATTGAAATAATCGTATGATTTTTGTTAGTTTAGTTATTGATATAATTAATTATGTTAATAGTTTTCTTAATATTTAACCAGCCCTGCATTCTTGATATAAAGCCTACTTGATCATGGTGTATTATTCCGGGGATAACTTGCTTTAATCTTGCTGCTAATATTTTATTTAAGATTATGGTGTTAATATTCATTAGGGAAATTGACCTATAATTTTATTTCTCTGTTTTGACCCTACTTGGTTTAGGTATCAGCACTATTGTCATGAAAAGAATTTGAACTGGAACACTAATACATTGTTGGTGGAACTGTGAACGGATCCAGCCATTCTGGAGAGCAATTTGGAGCTATGCTCAAAAAGTTGTCAAACTGTGCATACCCTTTGACCCAGCAGTGTTTCTTTCTACTGGGCCTATATCCCAAAGAGATCTTAGAGGAGGGAAAGGGCCCCACATGTGCAAGAATGTTTGTGGCAGCCCTTTTTGTAGTGGCTAGAAACTGGAAACTGAAGGGATGCCCATCAATTGGAGAGTGGCTGAATAAATTATGGTATATGAATGTTATGGAATATTATTGCTCTGTAAGAAACGACCAGCAGGACGATTTCAGAGAGGCCTGGAGGGACTTGCATGAACTGATGCTGAGTGAAACGAGCAGAACCAGGAGATCATCATACACAGCAACAACAGTATTACATGATGATCAATTCTGATGGACATGGCTCTCTGCAACAAAGAATTGTTTCAAACCAGTTCCAATTGTTCACTGAAGAAAACCATATACACCCAGAGAGAGGGATATGAAATATGGACCACAACGTAACATTTTCATGATCTCTATTGACATTTGCTTGCATTGTGTTGCCTTTCTCTGATTCTTTTTTTTTTCTTGTAGATAGGATTTTTCTTGCATAACTTCTCAAGCATTTCAACATTATTAACATGTAGTGGACTTCCTGCCATCTAGGGGAGGTGAGGGGACTGGGGGTAAAATTTGTAATGGAAAGCTTTGTAAAGATCAATGCTGGGGAACTACCCATACATACATTATACAAATAAAAAGCTTTAATAAAAAAATAATTTGGTAGGATTCCTTTTTTCATTATTTTTCCAAATAATTTGCATTGTATTAGAATTAATTATTCTTTAAATGTTTGGTAGAATTCACATGTAAATCGATCTGACCCTGGATTTTTTTTCTTAAGGAGTAGCCTCCTTTTAATTTACCAAGTTGTATTAATGGTTTTTATGATCTAAATCTGTGGGAAATCATTATTAAAATTAGCAAAGCTGTCTAGTGGATTAGGTTAGGTCTTTCTCTAAACATAGCAGTGGTTCACATTCCCCTCCTTTTCTGATTGATATTATGTTTGTGAACCTATGCAAATCACTGTGTGACCTTGGATAAGTCTCTCAATATTTTCAGCAACCCATCTTCATTTTATGGAGAGGATACTCTGTCCCATTTAACTACTATAAAAATACTAAAGATAAGGGCCCTTCAATATTGCTATTGACTATCAGTTTCTATAGTTTTTATTATCATCTCAATGAAGATTCATACATTCAGCTCCAATCTCTCCCTTAACATATAGCTCTTCATTACTAACTGCTTATTAGACATATCAAATTGGGTTTGTCACACAATTACTTCTCTCTTCTCATAGAGACTCAACTTTATTTCAAGGCCTCATCATCTGTTACCTAGATTATTATAGGAATTTCTTATGTGGACTAATTTGTTTTTTTTCCTCTCTAGTCACCAAGACTTCTCAAACTCAGTTTACTTAAAACACAATTTGCAATCTTTTTCCTTTTCCAAACCTTTTCTTTTTCCAAACTTCCTTATTTCTATTAAATTATAACCATTGTTTTTATTCTTTCAGGTTTGTAACCCTATCATCATCTTTAACTCTTCATTTTCTTTCACCTAAAATAGCCATTCAGTTGACAAAACTCACAATTGTATTTCCCAACTCTGTGCCTTCAAATCAGCTGTGCCTCATGCTTGAGAGGTACTCCTTCACTTCTTATACCTAATGGAATCCTTCTTTTTCTTCAAGATACAACCAAAACTCTCCCTTTCCACATGGAACTCATATAGATATTTCCAACTACTAGTGTCTCCCTCTTTAGTTAATTTTATTTTCTTTATGTTTATTATACATACGTATGTATGTCTTGTTTCATTTAGTATATAAGTTCCTAGAGAGTAGATGTTGTTTTGTAATTTGTATTTTCATTTTTTTTATTTCTAACACAGAACCTGAAATATTACAGGCATTTAACCAATATTTGTTGATTAATTATTCCTGAACTCCTACTCAGCTGAAATACTTATCACTCTTTTAGGTGTCATCAGCCTTCTTTAATCACATCTAAGTGAAATCTTTTTTTTTCTTAATTCTCAAATCCCTTTCATGTTCTCCTCTCTTTCTTAGCATTTCCCCATTTTACCCCTGAAATTATTTGTGTTACTTTGTCATTCTTAATAGATTTTAAGTTCCCCATGCTCAGGAACCAGATCCCACTTATTTTTCTATCTGACTTTATGTAGAAAATAGTTCCATTCAAACAATGAAAAATTGATAAGTATTTGTTCAATTCAATTCAGTTAATGAATTTGACTGAATTAAACACATTAAATGGGCAAGATAATTATGCTGACCATTTGTTTTTCTGAAAATATATCTATGGAGTAAAGCTTTCAGGGAAGCATGTATCATGTTAAAGGCAAAGACAAATGAGCCATTTTCCAGGGATCTTTCAGGGGCATGACAGCTGTCTGCAGTAATGAGATGCTTCTTCCCATCAAATAAAACCCTGTTTCTATGAAAGGGCAAATAGGAGGTGGGGTAGGATTGGCAGCTTCTGACACTTACTCTGGGAATAAGGAAACAGGATTTAGAATAGGAAGAGACTTAAAGATCTGTTATCTCAAGCTCTTCAATTAATAGAGAAAGTAATTGAGGCAGGCAGCTAGAAGGTGAATACCCAGGCTCACATAGGTAGGAAGCTACTGAGCCTGGATTCATATAATGTTTGATTTCAAATCCTGTGTTTTGTCACTCTGTGAACTAGTCTGTGATTTGTTACCTATATTACCAAAAACAGATAAGCAAAGTCAAATATTATAGATCTGAATTCACCAAAGTTATTCAGTTCAAATGGATTAAAAAGCCAACCAGTCTATCTTATTTCAGAGGGGTTCATCTTAATAATGTTGGTCACCTAGTCAAGAATGCCCTTTGGTTGCAGCAATGCTTTCTTTTTTTTCTTTTTACCATATTTTATTTTTATTTTTAAAGTTTTATCTTTTTATTAAGGTTTTATTTTCAAAACATGCAGAGATAATTTTCAACAT
Source organism: Myrmecobius fasciatus (assembly GCA_023553655.1). Taxonomy (NCBI): domain Eukaryota; kingdom Metazoa; phylum Chordata; class Mammalia; order Dasyuromorphia; family Myrmecobiidae; genus Myrmecobius; species Myrmecobius fasciatus. Next base: position 161,206 of record JAJPUD010005113.1, on the reverse strand, counting down.
TCACTCTTGCAAAATGCAAACAAACAACAACAAAGGCCAGTTCCAGTGATCTAATGAGGAAGAGAGCCATCTGCATCCAGAGAGAGGACAATGAGAACTAAATGCGGACTGCAACCTAGTATTTTCACTTTTTTGTTGTCATTTGTTTGCATTTTGTTTTCTTTCTTTTTTTTCCTTTTTGATTTTTTTTTGTGTAGCATGAAATACGTATAGAAGAATTGTGCATCTTTAACATATTTGAATCATTTGCCATTTAGGTGAGATGGTAGTGGGAAGAGAAAAAAATTGGAATACAAAATTTTGTAAGGGTAAAGTGTTGTTTGAATTTGCATTTCTCTGATCAATAGTAATTTAGAGCATTTTTATATGACTAAAAATGGTTTTAATTTCTTCATCTGAAAATTATCTGTTCATATCCTTTGACCATTTATCCATTACAAAATCACTTGAATTCTTATAAATTTGAGTCAATTTTCTATATATATTTAGAAATTAAGTCTTTTTCAGAACTTTTGAATGTAAAATTTTTCCTAGTTAATGCTTCCCTTCTAAACTGGTCTGCATTGGTTTGGTTTGTGCAAAAATTTTAACATAATGTAATCAAAATTATCCATTTTGTATTCTATAATGTATTCTAGTTCAGCTTCAGTCAGAAATTCATTTCTGTCCATAGCTCTTACAGGTAAAATATCAACTTTGTTTTTCTAATTTGCTTATAGTACCATTATTTATGTCTAAATCATGAATCCATTTTAACCATATCTTGGTATAGGGTATTAAGTGTGGGTCAATACTTAGTTTTTGACATACTAATTTCCAATTTTCCCAAGAATTTTGTCAAATACTGAGTTCTTATCCCAGAAGTAAGGGTCTTTGGATTTGTCAAACACTAGATTTCAATTGTCATTAACTATTATGTTTTGTAAATCTAACCTGTTCCAGGGGAAGCTAGGTGACGCAGTGAATAGAGCATCAGCCCTGAAGTCAGGAAGACCTGAGTTCAAATCTGGTCTCAGACACTTAACACTTCCTAGCTGTGTGACCTGACCCTGGGCAAGTCATTTAACCTCAATTGCCCAACAAAAAAAAAAAAAAAAAAAAGAATCTAACCTGTTCCACTGATCAACTATTCTATTTATTAGCCAATACCAAATGGTTTTGATGGCTGCTGCTTTATAATATAGTTTTAGGTCTGGTACAGCTAGACCACCTTCATTTGTATTTTTTCATTAATTCCCTTGAAATTCTTGATTTTTTGTTCTTCCAGATGAATTTTGTTGTTATTTTTTCTAGCTCTTTAAAATGATTTTTAGGAGTTTGCTATAGCACTGAATAAGTAGATTAATTTAGGTAGAATTATCATTTTTATTAT
>JAJPUD010005113.1:136789-159734 GCA_023553655.1 Myrmecobius fasciatus | reverse complement strand
TTGTATGGAAAGTGTTTTGTAATTGTGTTCAAATAGTTCCTGACTTTGCCTTGGCAGGTAGACTCCCAAATATTTTATATTATCTACAGGTTTAAATGGAATTTCTCTTTGTGTCTCTTGCTGCTGGGTTTTGTTGGTAACATATAAAAATGCTTATGATTTATGTGGATTTATTTTATATTCTAAAGTTGTGAATTGTTTCTAGTAGTTTTTTAGTTGCTTCTCTAGGATTCTCTAGGATTCATCATATCCCCTTCAAAAAGTGATAATTTTGTTTCCTTATTATCTATTCTAATTCCTTTAATCACTTTTTCATCTCATGCTAAAGCTAACATTTCTAACACAATATAGAATAGTAATGGTGATAATAGGCAACCTTGTTTCACTCTTGATCTTATTGGAAATGGTCCTAGTTTATTCCCATTACATATCATGCATACTGATGTTTTTAAATAGATGCTATTAACCATTTTAAGGAAAATTCCATTTATTCTTATACTCTTTAGTTTTTAAATATGAATGGGTGTTGGATTTTCTTAAATGCCTTTCCAACATTTTTTGAGATACAAATATGATTTGTGTTTCTTTGGTTATTAATATAGCCAATTATGCTAATAATTTTCCTAATATTGAAGCAGCCCTGCACCAATACTCATTAGGGAAATTATCCTATGATTTTATTTCTCTGTTTTGACCCTACATGGTTTAGATATCAGCACCATAGCTATGTCATAAAAGAAATTTGGTAGAACTCCTTCTTTCCCTATTTTTCCAAATAGTTTGCATAGTATTGGAATTAATTGTTCTTAAAATGTTTGGTAGAAGTCACATGTAAATCCATCTAGCCCTGGAGATTTTTTCTTAGGGAGTTAATTAATACCTTATTCAATTGATTTTTTCTGAAATATGAGAACTCAGCCCTGAGGAATGACCTGCGTAACCTAGACCAGACATGAGTATATCCCAGAAACAGTCTGCTGAATATACATTGCAACAATCAAATAACCAGCTTTAATCAAACCATCAGTGTTTCAACCTAGCAGTGAAAGTGTGGCATCCTATGAAAAAAATATTATGGTTCATCCATTGACTATTCAGGACCCAGAAGTTAACTTTGTGGGAGTATTGTAGGGAGAATGATTTGTCCTTCAATTTTTGCTTTATATTTTATGTAAATATACCTTTGTAAGAGCAAGTTGATATTACTTGTTTAAACTGTTATTGAGCTTTAACCATCATTGTTTAGATGATGAGGAGGAAATGATTAAGATTAATGATACTGAGGGAACACTGGAACAAACTGGTGGGAGACTCATGGGAAAGAATATTCACCATAACTCTTCAGAGATACACCAATAACTCTAAGGGGAAAAGGACTTTAGAGTCCTGACTTGACACTACTAAGGTTTATATTGGGTCCCCCACCACTGTCATTTCTATAACAAAATAGTCAGAATTATATCATTTACAGTTGTAGTCAATATTTTTGTGTGTTTTGGTTATCTTTCATGACCCAACTATATTGTCCATTTATCAATTTTCAGAGATATTTGCCTCTTCCTGGCCACAGAAACCACTTATTTTCCACACAACTCAAGAACCATTTGCTTCCTCTAAAAATAAACTCAGCTACAGGGCTGCTGCACTCAAATACCCTTCATTCTTCACATTTGGCTCCTATTATTCTATACTTCACTTTTGATTCATACTTTAAATTCTCTGTCTCTGTTTCTCTTTTTCCTCCTTTTTTATATTTTCTCTCCCTCTACCTCTGTTCCTCCCTTCATACAGAATTATAGTAATTGTCATAAGAGAAGAAAAAAAAAGGATAGGCATGAAAGAAATTGTGTAAATAGAATCATTGAACGTAATTAAAATACTAGAGATTATCTAGGCATTCTTCATTCAATATGGGGTTTCTTGATCCCCCTGTATATGGGGAAATCATATTTATTTATTATGTTAAATAATAGAAGACAAATGATACCAAGCTTGCCAAAATAAGATAGATTGTGGGTTATGAGTTAGCTCTAGTTTCCTAATACTAGGCCTCTAGTGTTGAGAAATCTACCAGGATAAGGGCAAAAGAAATCCTCCTAAATTTCCTTTAGAAGATTGGTTTGGGGAGAAGAAAGTCAACATCTTGGGTTATTTGCAACACTTTTTTGCACTGGGGAAATGTTCCACCAAATAATTATCCATGCCATATATTGTGCAATTATAAACAAATGAAACTGAGTTTCAGTTACTTATCACTACTTTATGACTAATCTTAAAAACAGTATAAATGTACTTATTTATTATTTATATGTCTTCTTCAAGTAATAACAGTCTTTTAACAGAAAGAATTGTTCCCATCTTCCAGGGTGAATTCAAATGATAAAATCATGATTAAATAGAAATAAAATAGGTCATATAAATTCTGGGTTCTTGAGTTTCATTTTGGGACATATACGAGATGGCATTCAGGTGCAAAGCCAGGCAATGTTTTTTCATAGCACAGATTTCTTTAGAGTGTGATAGAATGGTATCCATTCTGTTAAAGGACTTATGGCCAGAAGAAGAATGTTCATATATTTCTGCTGCTGCATGCCCTGAGTCATGAGGCCAATTCAGATTGTCTCATGACAAAACCTAATTTTTATAAAATGAACATCTCTTTCTACTAATTTGCATAAAGCATAGAAAATCAGAGGTGGCTGCAGCTCATCAGTCACTTTCCCTGCAAGAACAGAATATAAACCTCACACAAAGGATATGTCAGATATTAATTAGTGTGATATTATATTTGGCCTTCATAGGTTGTAACAGATAATCGTAATGAAAATGAAAAATATTTGGGAAGGAGACAAGGAAAGAGAAAGAAACTTAAAGTGCTTTTGAAAGAAAAAGAATGGTGTTTGATTAATAGTAGGATCTTGGATTAATAATAGCAATTATATCTGAAACAAGTATTACACTGGAATATAAAAGTGAGAAATATTTTCAAGGATAAAAATCTGTGGGTAATCTCCTGCATGAAGGATCCCTTAGAAAGGGCTGGGTTCAGAAAGGGTTTGCTCTAAGAAATATCTATAAACCCCAGAGTGATTATAGGTTGATGTGAACCCCATGCAATTATCTGCAGAAATAGTAAAATATAAAAGAGATTTCTTTACAATCTCAACTAAAACTATTAGAACAGTTCATGGAAGTTACTTTAGTATTATATCTACAATTAAGTCATAGAGAATTCTCTCTTTCTCTCTCTCTCTCTCTCTCTCTCTCTCTCTCTCTTTCCCTTTAAATCTATCTGTCTCTCTCTCTCTCTCTCTCTCTCTCTCTCTCTCTCTCTCTCACACACACACACACACACACACACACACACACACACACACACACACACACAAACACACCAATTGCTTGAAGATTTCAGGAGACAAATCCATTTTATGCCCTTCATGGTGAATGAATGAATGAAAAAAATCATTGTTAAGCACTTACTATAAGCCAAACACTGTTTTAATAACTAGGAATACAAATAGAAAAAGTGAGGTAAGCCTTGCTCTCAAGGAGCCCCCCTCCTAACTGAGGAACATAACATATAAGAAGGTGCAGCTAAAAGATAAATTAAAAATTCCAAATTTCCAAAGGGTGCAACTTCATGGAGAAAGACAAGATGAAGAGATTCTCATGGTCCTTAGCACTTAGGCAGTTATGTGCAAAGACCTGGCAGCTAACGTGGCAGGACGATGGCAGTTCCAATTAGGAACTTTTGCCCTCCTTAACCAGAATCTCAGTTTTATGGAAGAGCAGCCTGGAGATGAAAGGGCATAAAAGAATATTGTCTCCCTAAACAGCCCTAACTTGGAAGGGATAAGAAGAGTTTGTGGTACAGGAAGAAAACAGGTATGACTAGAACAGAGGATCACATTTGTTTACTAATTTTAAATGTTTTTGCTGATACATTTTGGTTTTCATATCATATTTACTATTTACTTTCTGGCATAAACAGACAGATAGTTTGGAATTTGTATGTTGGAAGGAACCTCCAAATTTATGAGAATACAAATTTATTTGAGTAAATGGCCTTTGGGATGACTTCATAGTAACTACACCCACCATGCCATAATATTCTCTGTAATCAAATTAACCAAAACTATATAAGCATGCATATCATCAATTTCAGTTACTATATATGTGTGTCTGTGTAAACATGCACATACAATATGTGTACTGACATGTATATATATATATATACATATATAATATAAATATATATATACACATACCTATTTGCATGCCTTATCTCAATTGCAATTACCATATTAGACAGAGAGGATATTATAATTTGACTTGTTAATGCTACCTAAGGATGCCTGGGTCTTGTCATTTTCCATGGAGCTGCACCTTTGAATGTGTCTATCCTGTAGATTTACGTGCTTATTTGTTTCATTCCTCAATTTGACTTTGAGTCGCTTGAGAGAAAGACTTTCTCACCTTTTCTATTTGTATTTCCACCTGTAAAAACAATGTATGGAATATAGTCCATGCTTAAAAATCATTTTTCATTAATACACACATACACACACATACACATTCTCTCATCAATATTTGACTACCATTCCATAGAGAAGTTTATTTCAGTATAATTTCTTTTGAACGATTAATTAGTTTTAATTCAAATTCTGTGATCTATTCATTGTCTTTATAGGTCCCTATCCTATACCTCCACAATTTTCATTTACAGCTTGGGTAACAGCTACCCAATTTAAGTTAGTCTGATGATTGGTCAGCCTACAAATGATTCCCAGACCCCCAGACGGTTTTACCTCCTTTCTTTATTTTTTTTTTGTTTGTTTATTTCTTTTTCAAAAGCCAAAGGTCAAATATGTTTAAAGAAATAATATAAAAAGCAACAATAAAATCTTCATAAATCTTGGGTGCATTTCCCCACAAATACTCAGTGTCACTGGGAAGAATAGATGCATATGAAGAGAAGCAAACATATAGATATTATCCATAGTAAAGACAAGTTCTTTTCTCTAACCCACTCCTATGTCTTTTCATGAAATTCTTATGCCTGTCTTGGGATGCATCATCCCTGATGTGTGTGTATTTTTCAGGGACACCTAGACTTATTCTAAATGAGAATTGCTCCTTAGAAACCTCAACCCTTAGGCCTGTTACCTCCTAATGGAAAACTTATTCCAGAAACCATGTTATCTGCAATCTTGTTTGACTCAACTTGACTCAACAGGCAAACCATCTGAATGTGGTCCCTGTAGGAAATAGTATCTTTTACTAGACAAGTTATTCCACCACCAAAGGCCATTGTCAGTGATAGTGCAGAAGCAGAAAAAGTGGAATTCTGTACCTTCCCTTTTGTATTTTGGAAGAGAACCATAGACATAAAAGGAATAATAATTTCTTTTCAGATGTAGGTACTTCTTGAATAAGTAGTTCTATTCTCACTTACCAGGAATTGCTGCTTAGGCCTAACTGGCTTGATTCTTAATCTGAGTGAAAGAACATGACTGAGTCTCTTCACCAATAGCTGAAAGTTTACTGTCTGGTGCCAGTTGCTTTCATCCTGTACAGATCTTATATAATTACATATATTTGATTGAGAGACTTCTTCACATTTTAATATCAGATTTTTTTTTAGAAATTTCTCTTGGATTTTGTTGTGGGAAAAATGAATGTGTCTGATTCTTCATTTAAAGTATCGTGTTAAGATAAAGCAACATTTCTCCTCCCTCTGCCCTTTCTCCCTCACAGTGTCTGTACAAAATATAGGACAGTAAGTTTTTCAGAAGGAAAATATAGTGGGAAAAGAGGGGAAGCTAGCTTATATGATGCTCACCTTAACAGGCAGTCACCTAAGGGAAGTGACTTGGGATGTGGAACAAAACAAAAATCCATAAAGGCAAAGAAATGGGGTACCACTGGGGTATCAGTGGTTAGTGCTAGACATTGAATCAGGAAAATTCCTCTCCAGGAATTCATATCTGGCCTCAGATACTTATTAGTTGTGTAACTTTGAACAAGTCACTTTAACTCTGTTTGCCTCAGTTCCTCATCTGTATAAATGAGCTGAAGAAGAAAAGAGGAAACTGCTATATTTATTAAGAAAACCTCAAATGAAGTCACAGAGAGCTGGATATGATTAGCATATGACTGAACAAAAGGTAAAGAATTTGAAGTCAATATTAGAACAGATGTGGGACAATTGGCAGTTAATACACTATTGGTAAGGCTGTGAACTTATACAAACAATTTAGAAAACAATTTAAAATTATTTGAGGGCATCACAAAGTTATCCTTATCTTTGATTCTGAAATCCTGCCTATCTGAATATAAACCAGAGAGGTCAACAATAGTAAGGAAGGTGCCATATACATTGAAACATTCATAGAAGCATTTGCAGTAACAATAAAGATTTTAAACAAAGTGGGCACTATTTATGGAATGACTAATGCATTTTAGGAAATGGAAAATATGACAATTTTAAAGAAATATGTTACTTTTTTATAAACTAAAAGTATTTAAGCAACACACATACAAAATATCTATAATAAAGTATCACAAGAACAGTAGAATTAAACAGAAGGCTATATACAATCATAGGTCCTAGAGAGAATAAAATAAGCCTCTTTACCTTTATCTTTTGTTTTTATTTTTTAGAAGACAGGAATTATAGGTGTGCAATGATGCATGTGCTGACATAATATTTTTGTTTTTATAGGGTTTTAATTAAACATTTTGCATTTTGCTGCTTGGTTTTTGTTTGGTTTGTGCAATGGAAGCATTATTAAGTGGAGGAATTGAGGGAAGAGAATATCTACATATAAGTGTAATATAAAAACAAAAAGTATCAATGAAATTTTTTAAAGGTATAAAAAGAAATCTATTATATGTACTAATAGAGAACTAATGACATTGAGATTCATTATCCTTTTCAAAAACTGGGGTTTTTGACTTTGAAACAGATTGTCAAGAATAATTTCTAAAGCTCTATGTAGGGCTCAGTTTAAAGTATAGCCTTAGAGGAATCCATCATTTATTTATATTTTATCTGGTGTTGATTTGGATGCTACTAGCAATGGATAGCAGCTTTAGCCAAACTTGACATCAGAATACAATATAGGCCAGGAAAGATTGGTGCGGATGCAGATGTTACATCCTGTGTGCCAACTAAGCCTAAACTCATCGTTATGGATGAAAATTCTTGCAGTCAAGTCATTGGCACTTATATCAGAAAGTGTATCATCAATCCTCTTAATATTAGTTGTCCTTAAATGAATATTGGTTGAAGCAACAGTGGGGTAAAGAGCTACAAAAAGTAATCTAATCCAACAATCAAGTAAGTGATGATCACAGACTCAAGCTTTATACCTTAGAAGGCACATAAATATTAAGACAATGGCAGAGGTTGGAGTATGCTATTGAGTGATGTATCAGACTATAATTGATTCCACATATTGTACCAAGAAACTGATGGTATAAAAGTACTACATGATGATGCTAGACATTTGGGTCAAGAGAGAACAACTGAGCAAGGGAGGTCTGAATAATAATTGGAACTACAAAGTCTGATACTGAGTCTAAGGGGAAAACTGAGATTTTACTGGGAAAGAAAAATTGTACTGGGCCTAAGGTTGATGTAAAGTTTATGTCAATTTTACTATGATTGGCAAAGAACCTAAATAACACAGTGGAAAAGATAATTCCTACTTTTTAGTAATCCATATTCTATAATAATACATAATTCCTGATTAAGGAATTCTGATTCAAGGCACAGAAGAAGAGGGAATAGAAAGAATAAAGGAGCTGGAGTGAACAATAAAACAAAGTGACAAAAATGGAGTTTAAAGGTTGGAAAAATTAAAATCCTTTGATTATAAAAATTGTGAGGGAACAGTCAAAATCTAGCAGAGACAAACAAAAAAAAATTTGGTTATACAAAAGGATAAATGGCTCGGTGAGTACCAGGGATACTATGGTATTTGTAATCTCTAAGTTTCCTTCCAGCTTTAAAATTCTATGATTCTGTACTATATGCTTCATATAGTCTCTGAGTGACATTATTTTTGTAGAAAGCCTGCTCTGCCACTATTCATCACATATAATCCATGATAAAATTACACTGTTTGGGTCCCTCTTTGCATTAGTAAGAAAGAACAGCCCTGTGTTCCGAATTTTAAAAGAAGTTTCATACTTACTAGGGATTTCTTTCCTGGAATATGTTAATTTTTCTGTGTGTGCATGTGTATAATAAGCATGCATATTCATGTATATATGAATTATGCATATACATATATATGACCTGATACAAACATATACATAAAACATATATCAAAATTTCTACATTTCCATATATGTATAATTATCTGTAGTTATCTAATCTAAAATATTTATCTATCTTCCTGGGTAAAAATTTTACCTCAGAATCCTGAGTGAGTCACTTAATCTCTTGATATGTCAAACAATTCTTTAGATCGTAAATTGTGGAGCAGTTGCAAAAAAGCATTATCAGATTTTCTTTCACCAAGAATTCTCTAAAGTGGTGCATTTGTAGTACAGATGGTAGATATATATTTAATTCTAATTCTCACTCAGAAATGTACATATCTGTCACATACAAACACACATACACATATACACACATATATACATGCACATACATGTATCCATACATTTTTTTCTTTAGTGTCCAACTCTTGGTGACCCCACGAACCATAAAATATCAGGCTCTGCTCTCCTCCACTGTCTCTTGAAGACTCTCCAAGTTCATGTTTGTTGTTTCCATAACATTATCTATCTATCTCATCCTCTGAAATTCCCTTTTTCCTTTGCCTTTAACCTTTCCTAACATTAGTGTCTTTTTCAGTGAGTCCCATATTCTATTGTAACCAAATATTAAGCTTCAACTTCAGAATTTGAGCATCCAGTGAATAGACTGAATTAATTTCTTTCTTTATTGAGTGTTTTGACCTCCTTGCTATCCAAGGACTATAAAAAGTCAACTCCAGTACCACAATTCAAAAGCATATTTTCTCTGGCCTTCAGCTTCCACTTTAATCCAACTCTCACAACCATACATTGTTTAGAAAAAACACACCTTTCACTATATGGACTTTGTCAGCAAGATGGTGTCTCTGTTTTTTAGTACACTGTCCAAATTTGCCATAGTTTTCCTTCCACGAAGCAGGAATATTTTAAATTCATGGCTGCAATTGCTTTATAAAATCAGACCCTGCTTCCATTTCTTCTCCCACTATTTGCCAACAATATTGATATGTTTATGTTTATATGTATGTATAGGTACATATATATGTACTCATCCTGTGTTGAATATATGTGTTTATAGTCTACATATATATATATATACCCATGTACACATGTTTTGTAAATGTGTGTATATTGCTTACCCATGCATTTGTTGTGCATATTATATACATATGCACATTGTATGTATAGGTTTGCATGTGTATATATACCTATGTATTCTCTATATATATCTATGAGTATGTGTAAGCATTGATATGCACTTATACTCATGCATATATATTATATACTATGTTTATGTGTATACATAAATATACACATGCATATATGTATAAATAGATAGTCTCTTACTTTGTGAAAATATGGTGCCTATATCTATAATCTATGTAATCCAGTTTTATCACTAAGCTCAAACAATAATGGAAACATAAAAAACTGAGAGGGAGACAGGTAGTAAGAGAAGCAATTTTATTCCAGTAACAAAAATTTCTTTCTGTAATTGGAGGAAAATCTTTAAATCTCATCTGACTTTCCTGCAAATTAATCAACTATATATTGATGAGGGGACTTTGTGGCTAAATTTTGCAAGGAGTGGAGCAATGTTCATTATGGGAAGAATTAGTGTAATCATACAGTATGTTGATAAGAACATACAATCACAATTAGCTATAATACCCTTTCCAGTCTCTTTCACAAGTGGCTAAGATGTTTTTAAAATCATATGCATGTTTCTATAAAAAGAGGTTCAAACTTGCATTTGAAAGTACCTTAAAAGAATTAATCTGTCAGAGAAAGATTCCGTGGTCCCAAAACAAGAGGCTGTGACTTTTGTTGTCAGGTAAGGGAGCAAATACATAATACTTTAGGTTACTCAGGCGACTTCCCTTTTCAAGTTTGGTTTAATCCATTCTCCATCTGAGGTCTGGCTGTATCTTTGTCTCAGGATCTTAGGAGCAACTGCCTTAATAGAATAAAAATGTTCTCTCTGTGTTTCTTCCTGGATTCAGGGGCTAATTCTCAAGCACCACCATTTGGCTATTACTGACCAAAATGTTCTAACTGTGACATCAGCCTCCATAATCCCTTCTATGAATTACTCCATTGATTGATGATGTTCAACCAGCCATATAATAATCCTCACTTCTTAAATTTGTAAATATTTATTGCTTCACAGATAAGCACAGTAATAAATGGGCTAAAAAAAGAAATGGGATTACTTTACTGTATTCTTTCACAAGAAATGAAAGTTTAGAGGATTTCTTTTTGGGGGTGGCAGGAATTCACACACACGTGCATATGCACATACAATTTCTATTCATTTCAACAACACTTAGGACACTGAGTCCTATGCCAGGTGTTGCATCCATTAAAATATTGTGCTTTCTTAAAAGCAGAAAAGGAGAAAATTACTCAGATGGGAAAAGGGAGCTAGAGAGTTCAATGTTCATATGATTTGGAAGAATTTAGGAATTCAAAGATCTGATATTGTGTGTCTCAAAAAAATTCAATTCCTATAATGAATATGTCTGTCTAAATGTGACCTAGTCACTATCCTGCCCTGGGAGGTTCTTTGGCAAATAAAATTTGAGAAATCGCTTTTCAACCTTTGTCTTCAACTTTGTTGGGATAATGAATCAGGAATAGTCAGGAAAACTTGAGTTCAGTTCTGGCCTTAGATACTTATTAGATCTAGGACCCTGGACAAGTCAATTAAACTCTAAGTTTCTTCATCCTGAAAATGAAAATAATCACCTCATTTACCTTATAAAGTTGTTGCAAAGATAAAATCATTTGGAAGAATATCCATTTAAGACAATTTGCTAACTTGAAAGTACCATATAAATGTTAGAGAAAGGAAAGAAGATAGAGTTCTGATTTCATTGGCTTAAGAAATTCCCAAACAAAAAGAATGTATGTATAATTATATTCATGTGTGTTCACATGTATTTGCATACAAATATAATACATAGACATATGAATGTGCACATGTATGTGTGTGCATATCTATACATATATGCATGCACACACATACATACATATACCTCTGCCATTGCAGATCATCACCTTCTCTACAACTTTGTCTCAGGTGCTAGGGATAAAAGTTAGGTGAATATCCTAGGGTCATATATTCATTATGGTCAGAGGAAGAAATTGAATTCAGATTTTTATGGCTTCAAGACCACTTCTCCATTCACTATGTCACGCAATCTATCAATACAAATGTTAGCTGCTTTACTGTTATTATTCCATCTGACCTCAGTGTTTCATTGAATCAAGGATAAATAATTTCATTGATATGAATGTTTATCTCAACAACAGATATGGAATCCTATAAGTTTAAGTCCCATCTGATACTAAACATACACACACACACACAATATCTTTGTAATCAACTTTCTGTTTATGAGTCTTTCAGAGCATGGTTTAAGTAGTCCTTAGAAAATGAAGATACACAATCCATTGTTCACTTTGTTCACATTGTTCATCTTGATCAGAACTGCTTAGAGTTGCATTCCTTTAGCATATCTTTTGGAAACTCAGGATTATCTCCATGTCATAAAGGGCAATCAGGAAAGGATTAGTGTACTATTGATTGGAAATTTACACTTCTTTCAGATAATTAGATGTTATACATATGAAATCATGTAAAACATTTCCATATTAGACATTTTGTACAATAAGACTCAAAAGAAAATGAATGAAAGAAGGAATGTAAAAAATAGCATGTTTCAGTATTCATTCAAGCAATATCAGTTCTTTCTCAGGAGACAGATAGTATTTTCCATCATTTGTCCTTTGGAATTGCCTTGGATCATTGTATTGCTAAGAATAGCTAAATCATTCACAGATCTTCACCATATAATGTGGCTATTACTGTGTATAATGTTTTCCTGGTTTTGTTCACTTTACTTTGCATCAGTTCTTGTAAGCCTTTTCAATGTTTTTTTCCCTAAAATTATCCTACTTCTCATTTCTTATAGCACAAAAATATTCCATCACAATCATATACCACAGTTTGTTTAACCATTCCCAAGTGAAGGGCATCCCCTATTCCTTTCTCTATGCTATATAAGCAAAAATTAAATCATTCATCAATGTATGCATTTATCATTCATATTCTTTCTTTACAATAAACTTGTGAAGTAAGTAGATAGCTTTTAAAATACCTTTTAGCTTTAGTAATAATGAAGACATCAATAACCACCTCATTCACGTCATCATATTACCATACATTACACATTCTTATGAACAAAAATTTCAAGTTATATGAGATATCATCAATTTGGATATTCCTTCCACAGATGCAAATCATAATCCCACCACCAGACACCCCATCTTGTATTACTTTCTATAAATTTCATACAGCTAGTTACCCTATGTGTTAGGGCTCTTTCATGTTCTTTTTATACTTTGACAATTTGAATGGAATATAATAAGCTATTCCATTGCTTTTAACACATGACCAACTCATTTTTATGAATATTTTTGATAATAAACTATATATCATTTCTCCTGCATAATCCCTTCTTATGGTATCCTTATCCCCACTATGTACCTTTACATTCATCTTTTGATGATCTTAAATTGTTCAGAAAGTAAAACATTCAAAAATTAAAAGATAGAAAATACAAGATCCTTTTGTTCTTTTTTATTGTTACAAAAAGAATTTGATTAATCTCCAAATGCCTAAAGCATCTCAATCAAGATGTTTTATATGCATCTGAAACTCAAAGTATCCCAGGATAAATTATCTTTCTATCCAAATCCTTTCCTCTTCCTAACTTTCCTAATGTTGATGAGTGTGCTACTGTCCTCCCAGTCCCTTTGATTCATTTTCTGTCTCACTTAGCTCCTTATTTTCATTTACTCCAATCCCCATCTCTAATCAGTTGTCAAATCTTATTGTTTCTGCCTTAACATCTTTGATATACAACCCATTTCATTTTCTCCTCTGACACTGCCACAACTCTGGTGTAGTCCATCATCATTTCATGCCTGGACTATTAAAAATGTTCTAACTGATCTCCTTACCTTAAATCTTTACATATTTCCATCCATCGTCTAGTCACATGTCAAATTCATCTTCATATAGAGGAGATTTAACCATGTCATCTCCCTATTCATTAAATTTTTGCATCTTCCTATTACATTAAGGATCAAATACAAAATCCTACTTAACTTTCGAAGCTCTACATGTTCCAATCTTCTTTGCCTTACTCTCCTCAATGCACTTTGCAAACCAATGACAATGGCGTTTTTGCTGTTTTTCGGAAATGACCTTCCATTTCTGGACTGGAAATTTCAGTGACTGTCCCTAGACAGCCTAAAAGTTTCAAAAACTTTCTCATTTCTCATCTTCCCTAGCTTTCCTGGTTTCCTTTAAGTCTCAGCAAAAATCTCACCTTCTACAGAAAGCTTTTCTTGGTCTTCTTTAACTTTATTGCCTTTCTTATTTTATCCTGTACATAACTTTTTGTATATAACCATGTGTATGTTGTCTCCCTCTTTGAAAGCAGGAGTAGATGGAAGAAGCTTTAAATCCTTAGCATTCAGCACAGCATTTGAAAAATGCTGAAGTGACTAACTGACTCATAGTCAGCCCTTCCCAAAATGAGTATATACACATATGTGTGTAGGGAAGTACTGCAATATTTATATGTAAGTATAATTGTGGAACAAATGTATACAATATGTAGAGACATTTTTATATGTGTACATACATATACGTCTATTTTCTGTTTGCTAATCTTTATTTATGCCATTTCCCTCAGTATAAATACAAAATCTTTAAGGACAGGGATTATTTTATTTCAGCCGCTGCATTCTCTTTTGCTTAGCTTAATCCTTGTCACATATTAGATATTTAATAAATACTTGTCAGATGAAAGAGCAAAATGTCACCATAAAGGATCTTCTCAAAGAAAAAGATTTGCTTGAATATATCAAAATTTAGAAGATTTTTTGAAAGGTAACTAACAAAATAATTTTGCTTGATCATCTTCCAATCATTATGATCAAATGAAGCACAGAAAAAACACATTTTTTGCCACTGTAATGGCTGGAATACAGTCCAGAATTCATGTCCAAGGAAAAAAAGAGATTTCTTTTATTTGATGAGAACTTTCTGATGCTCCTGTATACCTGTTTATAGATGGCATTTTGTGGATGGCAATATCTGTCTGTCTGTCTCTTGTCCCTGTCTCTTTTTTGTCTTCTTTCCTCTCTCTCTCTCTCTCTCTCTCTCTCTCTCTCTCTCTCTCTCTCTCTCTCTCTCTCTCTCTCTCTCTCTCTTTCTCTCTCTCTCTCTCTCTGTGTCTCTTCCCCTCTCTCTGGATAAATAAATAAATACACACACACACATTAAAATGGATAACAAATTAAACCATTCATACATGAAAGAGGAAGGGAGATTGCCTTTGCTTTTTGAAAATTGCAGAGTTCTTTTAATGACACTAAGCTGTTTCTCCCTGACACAAAAACTGTGTTTTAAAAATACTAATTTTCTAATGATGATGCTGAATGATTGTGAGTCATAGAATCACACATTATTGCTAAGGCATATTGGTGTTGACAATACTATGATTATACAGACTTAGGGAATCTGACATTTTCCAGTTCTCTAATGATTCTGATAAATATACAGAAAAAAATGGATATTATTATACTCATTTAGCCAATGTTTATGCAAACTGCAGATTGTCCCAGAGTACCAGGTTCAAAACACAGAATTTAATAACTTGGTCATATTTAGTTCCCACTAAGATCATATAAGATATATATATATTGGTTCTAGGTTATTAAATTCTTGAATTATTGTTAAAAAAAAACCTTTTCATTTCCTCATGGCATTTTTGGAATTTAACTGTCACCTACTAACTGTCTAAATAGAAAAAGAATGGAAGCTCTTTGACCCATCATTTCAAGAAAAGAAAGAACTGTATTGCAGAGGACTTGTTTTACTATATTTAGTTGAGGTTTTTTGGGGTTCTAGAGAAAAATAAGCTCCTCTCTCATTGCACAAACTTTGAGCCTGACAGCTTTGAAAAACAGGGTTATCAAGATATGATTATCATCAGGTTGATAAACTTTATAAACTTTACTTGGATTGGTTACATCTCAGCAAGTTCCCTATGTTATTTGACAAAGGTGGGGAAAGTAAACAGGGGAGTGGGGAATTATGAGGAAGGGATCTTTCTGCCTAAAATCACATACAACAGAAAAGTTTCACATAATCACATTTAATACCAGCCTATGTTAATTTTAGACTGGCCTATTCAGACCATAATGAGATCTGTCAAAAGCAAGTCATCTCATTGTAACCAAAATATGAATAGACATTCACATTAACTGTACTATAGCAGATAGATATTGCTATTAAAAGAGAAGTAAAAAAAGGTGACAGGAATGCCCCATTTCTTCCTGATCTCTGGTCACTTTTCATTTTAATGTGATTATGGGCCATTTGGCACTTTAATCAGTGTGCTCTATCACATGCCGAGAACACTTAGCCCCAAAGAGAAGACAACAGGCTGGCATTTGTTTTTTCCTCATGTCTAGGAGATCACTGTCAGCATAATTTGCCAAGGGCCAACAGGTGATTCAAGAAAAGACCTATTAGTCAGTTCTCCCCCTTAAAATGTCATATTATAAGAGAGAGAGAAAGAGAGACAGAGACAGAGACAAAGAAAGAGACAGAGAGAACTTTAAAAATAATAATCATTGCTAACTGATTGAACCACATCAATACCTTTCATGTTATTGATAAAGCTATATTACTATATCATCTGCCTCTTTCAAAAGTGACTATTTATCCTGGGAAATTCCATTTATAATAGCTAGGTAAGATAATCCATTTTGAACACTAAATTTGCTTTGTTAGCACTTCATTGTTTCAGTGGTTCAAATAGGCCATGATTGTTCATGAACTTCTTCAAGGAGGATATCCTCAAAGGAGATGAAAGATCATGATACTGTTTCAGCTCTAATACTCAACATTTTGCATCTCAAATCATAGATTTAGAGCTGGAAGAGACCTTAGAATTAATCAAGTGAAACTCCCCCATCTTAAAAGTGGGAAAATTGAGGTCAAATTGGTTAAATAGCTTGCTATTGCCACATAGGTAGATTTGTATTTGAATTCTGGTGGATCATTACTACCTAACTCCAATTTCATTATATCTGTTATGCTATTCTGCCTCATTCATTTCCATAGAATGATCTAAACAGACGTGCTCTTCAAAAAGTCATAAAAAGAAAAATAGGGTTCTGAAAAGTAAAATTTTTTTGAGAATATGATCTTCTAACTAACAAATCACTTGTAGGCCAAACCAAATACAATTTCACTACCTATCATGCCTATGTGACCATGAACATATTGTTGATTTACTTCCTTTCTTTTACCTATTGAAATAAGATGCCAGTTTTCTTCCTTTTGCTTCCCCCAACCATTGCCTCCCCTCCACATATTCTCTCACAGCTTTCCCAGCTGCTGAAAGAATAGGGAAGTACTATTATGTGGATGGTGGAATCAAATGGCAGAGTAAAACTATGTTATTTGCCATACTCTCCCAACATACCCACTTTTTTATTAAAGCTTTTTATTTTTGAAATATATGAATAGATAATTTTCAACATTCAATTTTGCAAAATCTTGTGTAAGAAATTTTTCTCTGCCTTTCCCCCCAACCCACTCCCCTCAATGTCATGTAATGCAATATATGTTAAAAATGTAAGAAACAGGGGAAATAGGAAAAGAAATGAGAGCATTACATAAAAATTGTGAAATAAAATTAACAACTTGGTAACTTTTTCTCCCTGCTTTCTATCCACCTCCTCCCCTCGAGAGCAAGCAATGCAATATATGTTGAACATGCAATTTTTCTATATATATTTCCACATTATTATGTCGAACTAGAAAAATAAGATTAAAAAGAAAAAAATTACAAAGAAAACAAAATGCAAGCAAACCAAAACAAAAAAGTGAAAATACTATGTTGTAATCCACATTCAATCACCACAGTCTTCTTTCAGGATACAGAGGCTCTCTTCAACACAAGTTTATTGGAACTGGCCTGAATCACCTCATTATTGAAGAGTCATGTCCATCACAGTTGATAACCAAATCTTATTGTTGCTGTGGACAATGTCCTCCTGTTCTACTCATTTAGCATAAGTTCATGTAAGTCTCTCCAAGTCTTTCTGAAATCATCCTCTTGATCATTTCTAATAAACAATAATATTCCATAATATTTTTATACATACCATTTCTTCTGAGTATAATTTAACTCCCTGGAGAAAGGGGAAGGAATATATTTGTTTTTCTGTTCCCAGCAACTGATATTGTGCTTAACAATCAATAGGTACTTACAAATATTCATTGGATGATTGATTGAACAAGCAAAAAATAGAGATCAATAAATCACAGTGTACAATTGAATCTTAGATTGCTTAATACAAATAGTAAGAGATGGAAAAAAAAGAGATCAGTATGGGGTGGCTTCAGTCATAAAAGGTTCTGTTTATATCTTATTTGTACTGTACAATTGATTCCTACAACTGGTTTCAGGAGATGTATACCTGAGCTATATATGCAAAATCTAATCCTGTGCTTTTATAAACTGTTAACCTTGGTCCCCACAACAATTGATTTTTTTTTTTGGCCTTAATAGCTTCAGTGATGACATTTCTGTTTAGTCATTGAAATCAACCTTAACCAAAATGCAGCATGTGATAGATACTATCCAGCTAGGTTTTCTGCAGAGACGTATCTCTTCAGAGTACCAGCCCATCTATACATTTTTAGATTATTATATGTGAATTCTTTTTGACCTGGGGTGTCTCTGAATTCTTTTTTTCTCCTTTTTCTTTCTGTTTTTTTTCTCTATTTTATTTGGTCATATTTTACATTGCCTTCTTTCATTTCTTTTTATTCATGTGGATTAATTTTTTTCATACTTTTGTTTCCGTGATATTTATTTTGGACTTTACCAACCATACTTCTTCTTTCTGCTCCTTCTCATTCTAAAACCTTGACTTGGGAGCTGAATGTCTGATGGCTCATACAGTAATGTATACTTCAACACAAATTCCGATTTCTTTAAAATTTGACAACTCACATTCCAGAGTTACTATGGCCAAAAATTAATCATTCTGAGACTGACATGATGCACTTCTCTGGACCAAACTAGATGTATCCTCTCATTTCAGACATCCACGTTTATTTGCTTGTCTTAACATAATCTTTTCCAACCATGATAGGAATTACTAGATCTGATGTTCCATTGTCTCAATCTTTGAAAACCGAAGCTTATTGCTACACTGTGATGAATATTGGAATCTGACTAGGTAAAATAAATTAACCCCCTCAGCATGTTAAAAAATCATCCTTCTAACCTTGGATAAATTGAAGAAAAAAAGCAAAAAAGAAAATACCTTCGAGGTTTGGGATGTGGCCCATATCTAGTCAAGAGAGTTATCAAACCTTAATAATCACAATGTTATATAATACTTTTCTTTCCTTTTCTTTTTTTTTTGGCAAGGCAATTGGATTTAAGGCACAAAAATCCAATGAAGAGAAGAATGCTTTGAAAAGCAAAATTGATCCGATAGGAAAATACAAACAAAAATTCCCTGAAGAAAAGGATTTTTTAAAAAAATAGAAATGGCCAAATGAAAAAGAAGGTGCAAACCTCACTGAAGAAAATAATTCCTTAGAAATTAGTGTTTGAGAAGTGGAAACAAATGGTTCTATGAAATATCAAGAAACAAACCAAAAAATATCAAAAGAAAAATAGAAAAAAATGTGAAATCTCCTCTCGTTGGAAAAATAAATGACTTGTAAGATAAATTCAGGAGAGATAATTTAAGAATTATTGACTTACTTGAAAGCTAAGATGAAACAAAAGATTCTAGATATAATTTTTCAAGAAATTATGACATAAAAATGACCTGGTTCTCTAGAACCAAAGGTAAGAAAGAAATAAAAAGAACCTATTGATCACCTCCTGAAAGAGATCCCAAAATGAAGGTTCTCAGGAATATTTTGGCCAAATTCCAGAGCTCCCAGTTCAAAGAGAAATACACAGTCAGAATAACACATGATTTAACAGTTTGTATCAGAGAGCTTGGAATATGTTATTCCAAAGAACCAAGAAGCTAGGATTAGAAACAAAAATTGCCTGCGTAGAAAAACTGAGCATAATACTTTAGGAGAAAAATAGATATTCAGTGAAATAGTGGAGTTTTAAACATTCCTGATAAAGGACCAGAAATGAATAAAAAAAATTAACTTTTAAGTATAAGACTCAGGAGAAACATGAAAAGGTAAATAGGAAAGAGAAATCATAAGAGGCTCTAAGGTTAATCATAAGGTTAAACTGTTTACATTCCTATATATAAAGATCTTTGTAACTCCTAAGAACTTTCTCATTATTAGGGCAGTTAAAAGGAACATATAAAGGACATAAGTGTGAACTGAATATAAGGCCTGATTACCTAAGAGAAATTAAGTTGTATTAAATTTAAAGTGAGAAAGAAGAATTACCTTACATAAATTGTTTTATGTAAAAAATGGCGCACACACACACACACACACACAAACTTTCACAGTGCGGAAAAAAATTGGGGAGGCTCAGGAGAGCAGATGACCTTTAATCTCATCAGAATTGGCTCAAAGAGGATGTAGCATATACATTCAGTTGGATATGGAAATCTATTTCACCCTTAGAAAAGAAGAAGAAGGAGATAATAGTAGAGGCATAGAACAGAGGTAAAATTGGAAGAGGGGGTAGTTAGAAGTAAAAACTTTTGAGAAAAAGGAAAAAGAGAGAGAGTCAGAGACAGAGCGAAATACAGAGACAGAGACAGAAACAGAAAGACAAAGACAGACTGAGATGGAAGACAGAGACAGAGTAAAAGAAACAAGGGAAAATAGAAAATAGGATGGACAATATTTAGTAATCATAGTTAGGAATAGCAATTTTATCTGAAAAAAAATTATAAGTTTTTTTTTTCTGATAAAGGCCTCATTGATCAACTATATAGAAAACTGAGTTATATGTATAAAAATAACAACCATTTCCCAACTGACAAATTGTCAAAGGATATGCACAGGCAGTTTTCAAACTAATCAAAGCTATCTATAATTATATAAAATGTTCTAAATCTTTATTTATTAGAGAAATCCAAATTAATACACCTCTGAGGTTATCATCCCATACCTATCTAATTAATTGATATGTCAGAAAAGAAAAATAACAAATTTTGGAGGGATTATGGGAAAACTGAGACACTAATTTTTTGTTGGTAGAACTGTGAATTAATCTAAAAATTCTGTAGAGCACTTTTGAACTATGCCCAAAAAACATTAAAACTTTGTATACTCTGACAAAGCAATACCACAAAGTCTGTATCCCAAAGACATAAAAAAAAAATAAAAAAGAAAAGGCAAAATTTCCATAGCAGCTCTTTTTGAGACAGCAAAGAATTGGAAGTTGAAGTGATGCCTACTAAATGAAGAATGGATGACTAAATTGTGGTAAATGATTTTACTAGAATACTATATATATATATATATATATAGGTATAGATATAGATATATGCATACATAAGTATATATAGATACTTATGCTATAAGAAATAATGAACAGTATTCTCTCAAAAAAGCCTGGAAAGCTTTATATGAATTTATTCAAAGTGAAATGAGATGAATCAGGAGAATATTATGCACAGTAACAGTAATAAAGTAAGATGACCAATTGTGAATAACTTAATTACTCTCAACAATACAAAGATAAAAGAAAATTCAAAAGGACTTGTGATGAAATATGATGAATCTCCAGAGAAGAACTAATGGAATCTGAGTGCAGATCAGAGCATAATTTTTAAAACTTTATTTTTATTGGGGGGGAGTTGTTCTGTTTTCTTTCACAATATGACTAATATGGAGATATGTTTTGCATGCCTGCACAAATAGTCTATATCAAATTGTTTGCCTTTTCAATAAGGGTGATGGAAAAGAATAAAGAATAGAATTTGGAACTCAATTTTTAAATGTTTAAATTATTTTATAAGTAATTGTGAAAGAATAAACATTAATATTTTAAAAACACATGGTCCTACCTGTATTTAAGAAAAAACTTGATGCCTCTGCCAGACACTCAATCAATAAAGATTTACAACTTTCCAGGTACTATGGTATGTAATGAAGGCAAAAAGCAACCCGTGTTCTCAGGTTGCTCATAATATAATAGGAGAGAAAACATGCAAATAGTTGTATAAAACGGAGCTATATAAAACTCAAATAGGTAATAACCAACAAAGGGAAGACACTAGAATTAAAATGTCCTAAGAAATGTTTATACAAGCTGAGAGTTTAGCTAGGAATTGAAGGAAATCAAGTGACAGAAGTTAGAAGAAAGGACATTCCATGTGTGGGAGACAACCAGTGGAAATAATTTTGACAGCTGAGTGAAGGATGGGCTGGAGTGAGGAGAGACTTCTGGAAACAGACTCACTAACTAGTCATTATCCTAGATCAGATGTGACAAAATGATGACCTGCATCAGTATCAGAGGAGAGAAGGGGGCTTATTTGAAATCAATAGACTTTCACATCAGATTGGATATGATGGATGGGAGAGAGAGTGAAAAGCTCAAGATGACACCTAAGCTGCAATCTTAGGGGTTGGTGGTTCCCTTGACAGTAATAGAGAAGTTTGAAAAGGGAGGGGATTTGGGGGGGAAGATAATGATTTTAGTTTGGAATATGTTGAATTTAAGATGATGAAAAGACATAAAGTTTGAAATGTATAACAGGCAGTTGAAAGTACAAGACGGGACAAGAGAAGTTAGGGTTGGAAAAATAAATTTGAGAAACACAACATAGATGATTATTGAATACATGAAAACTGATGACCTCTAAGTGAAGTGGTAGAAAGCAAGGATTACAAACTACATCCTGTTGCCTCTTTTTTTTTTTAAATATGTGAGCTAAAATTTTTTTAGCTTTTTATTTGTATAACATATGTATGGGTAGTTCCCCAACATTGATCTTTACAAAGCTTTCCAATACAGATTTTATCCCCAGTCCCCTCCCGTCCCCTAGATGGCAGGAAGTCCACTACATGTTACTAATGTTGAAATGCTTGAGAAGTTATGCAAGAAAAATCCTATCTACAAGAAAAAAAAAAGAATCAGAGAAAGGCAACACAATGCAAGCAAATGTCAATAGAGAGCATGAAAATGTTATGTTGTGGTCCATATTTCATGTCCCTCTTTCTGGGTGTATATGGTTTTCTTCAGTGAACAATTGGAACTGGTTTGAGACAATTCTTTATTGCAGACAGCCATGTCCAACAGAAGTGATCATCATGTAATATTGTTATTGCTGTGTATGATGATCTCCTGGTTCTGCTCATTTCACTCAGCATCAGTTCATGCAAGTCCCTCCAGGCCCCTCTGAAATCGTCCTGCTGGTCGTTTCTTACAGAACAATAATATTCCATAACATTCATATACCATAATTTATTCAGCCACTCTCCAATTGATGGGCATCCCTTCAGTTTCCAGTTTCTAGCCACTACAAAAAGGACTGCCACAAACATTCTTGCACATGTGGGGCCCTTTCCCTCCTCTAAGATCTCTTTGGGATATAGGCCCAGTAGAAACACTGCTGG